>JAQGBT010005218.1:0-14775 GCA_034698585.1 Disparrhopalites patrizii
ACCCCAGCTGGAGAAATTATGTGTGAATAACCTGGCGAGAGTGTTTCTCCACCCGTTCCAGGTATAATCCAACCTGCGCCAGCCATTGCTCCCAAAAATGGTGTCCACCAGTTTCTTGGGTTACAGAATGGTGGTCTCCACGGAGGAGGTTTCCACCCGTGGTGGTGTTGGTGGAGGTTTACTTCCACCTGGACGAGGCTTTGGTCCTTTGTTTCCTCCTTGATTCTTTCCTCCTTTTGCCTTTTTCTTTGGAGGAATGTTGGAGCTTTTCCTACTCAATCGGGTTAGAAGAACATAAGGAAGTTCGAGTAGTCGTGCAAAATCTTCAAAATATTCTTCAGGCTCTGGAGGTGTAAAGGTTTGTTTAGTTGGTCTTGGCGGTGGTCCTTTTGAAGTCGAGGGTTTTGTTGGAGTTGTTAGAAGAAGATATTGAGCGAATTTCTGTGTTAATTCTTGTTTGTCTTGTGACTCCGGGTCACTATTTCTTCGCTGTACCTTCCGTCTGGGAAATTCGTGTCCATCTAATAGTGATCCTCCTTTACTTCGTGTATTATGCCCTGCCACTCTTTATCCTTTATCCGTTACAGAGGTATTAAATCCTTCCTCCTTGTTAAAATCCTAAGACTTTATTTAGTAAAAAATCCGAAGACTTTTCTTGTTTTTCATGAAAAATCCGAAGACTTTTCTTGTAATTCATGAAAAATCCGAATTCTGTTCTTGTTTTTCATGAAAAATCCGAAGACTTTTCTTGTAATTAGTAATTCTTTCTCTTGCTTGTAACTCCAAAGAATTAATTGTCTGAGAATTTTTCACAAAGGAAATCCGAGATCTTCCTGAGTTTGCTCAAAAATCCGAAGTCATTTGAAAAACTCTCCTTGTGGTTGTTCGTGCTGATAACGTGTGTTTATTTCATAGAAATAGGCTTTAGCTCGCGGTTCATAGTTAAGGGTATGATACCCAAAAAATCAAGAGGAAGCTCTGTACGCTCTGAGTTCTGAAGTTCAAGTGTGTATTTATTTCCAATGCTGTACTAAAAAGTACAGGTTCATGGAGGAACAAAATAAATAGGGAGTTGGAGCTCTTCGTACTAGAAGAGCTCCACGTTTATCTGTTGAAAAAAAGGGTCGTACAAAAAACAAGTACATAAACATCTCACAAAATTAGTGTCCAAATAACCTTACACAAAACTAAAGGCATTAAGGGTTACGTCCAAGAAAAAGAAGAAGTATTTTCTTGGGAAAAGGAAAAAATGAAAAGTGTATATGGATTCTCTTATATTCTTGAGAGCAGATGCAAACACCTGATTCACCACATAAATACACATTTTAGGCTAATGTTGGCATGTTGGCTGAGAAATGCGATTTCCGAACATCCTAAAAAAAAATTGTTCGAGATATTTTGTTTCGCTGTTTTAAAACAAATTGCCACAAAATCGACCATTCCGTTGAGCCAGGAGAAGCGAAACAGATTTCATATGCAGTTTCGCAGGTTTTGTATGTATAACAGTATAACTATGTTTTACATAATATTAGAGTAGTATCTAATTTGATCGTAGAAAGTCGCCAAAGGTGTTAGGTCATAACCCCGCTGGACACTTCCCCGCCGGCGTAACCCCGAAGGAGGACACTACCCCGCAGGTTGTCAGCCTGCGGGCTTATAGCCGGCTGGGTTATGCCCCTGGGTGGGGTAAGTGACAAGGTTTATTTGCAGTGGATTTGTCTGTCAACTTTAATTTTCACCCTTCGGTTTGAAATTGAAGTTGATTTGATAATCAATTGCCCAGAAATAAGTAATTGATAGAAATTGATAGCTGCCATGGATTTGTGCGAAGTCTACTCGAGACCAGTCACTCTGGCTTTGGATTTTTCGATTTGAGTTAATGTAACTATGTCCCGTCAGTGCCATCTTCCATCCAAGCGTCCTGATCATCTTCGCTCTTCCGCTCCTTCTCCCCAGGCTTCTCCACAATCAAGGCTGGAGAAGGAAATGCGGACTATTATCGGCAATCTCCTCTCCAGCATTGGAGATTAGAGCTGAACCATGGAAGGTGGAGCTCAAATATGTATAAACAAATGCAAACCAATGCTGGAATAAAACACTTCGTCCATTAGTCCCCGTGCAAATGACCTTCGGGGTTAATGAGGCTAATTGAATATTGAATCCATCCTGCATTCAACATAAATTATGTATTTTTTAGCCATTTTTTCTTGCCGCCCTACTTTGTTGAAAGCAGTTCCGAAGGGTTGCCTTTCACCATTTTATTTTGTTCGGTTGGGGAACGGGGGAATCACTCTTTCAAGTCATTCTCTCTATCCGCAGTTCTAGACACGCCCCCTGCAACCGGAGGACCAGTTTCCGACCTTATCCGATCAAAACGTCATTCCGGCTGCACTTACATACGTTGATACGTTATATGCACTTTCAGGGTCAAGTGGCTTTCCACTTCCACACACTTGTCTTTGCTCTTTAAATCTCGCCAACTATCGCAACTTATAATTAGAGCAGAATACATAATAAATTAATCACGCGGATACAACGAGCACGGCGGATGGAGGAGGGTGTTGTTGTTTTCTGTCGTCTTTGGTTGCATACAGCTCTTGCTCTTCCATGCTCCATGCTTGACACGTTCCATTGATCATCATCTCATCATATACATTCTTAGGAATGAATGAACACGAGATTTAAATTATTTATAATTGGACCAACTGACTTAAATGACATTGCTTGAATCTTGAATCCCATGAAATCCATGTCAATTCTCAAAAGCAGCGAGGCAAGAACACCGGACGATGGCATTGAAAGCGTATCTAACAATAAGTATGTTCCTCGTACAACTCACACTTAATGTACGATCACGATGTGTTCTTGT
Source organism: Disparrhopalites patrizii (assembly GCA_034698585.1). Taxonomy (NCBI): domain Eukaryota; kingdom Metazoa; phylum Arthropoda; class Collembola; order Symphypleona; family Sminthuridae; genus Disparrhopalites; species Disparrhopalites patrizii. The sequence continues at coordinate 2,870 of JAQGBT010005218.1, forward strand.
GGTTGGTGTTAATAGGGTCCCACTAATTTGGCGGACATGCGGACCAAACTGTTTCACTAAATTGGCGGACCGGACACTAACTTGGCGGACGGGCGGAACAGGTGGACGAGGCGGACCGGATATTAATTTGAGGGTAATGCCGGACATTAATTTGGTCGACAGGCGGACCGAATTCTAATTTGGTGGACATTGCGGAAAAGGCGACGCTAATTTAGTGGAGATTTATTTGGCGGATGGGCCGAATAGTCGTACGGGAGCAAACAGTAATTCAGCAATGCGGGCGGTCAATAATTTGGCGGACAGACAGTAATTTGACAAACGAACAAAATTATTATGAACTTACCTGTTAGTTTGGCGCACCTTAAATATTTCTGACAAAGGGGGAAAGTGGCAGACCCCATGGAACATGTATGGTAACATTTGGGTAAAATGTAGCAATGTGTACATTATCCGCCAGCGTGGCAGATAATGTTCCCCTCACAAACTTTCTCCAATTGTTAATATACAAATTCCTAAACTTTAACAATTTCTCGATATAAAGGGAAAATTTGCTGATTTAAGGGGAAGCGTTAGAAAGAAACTCGACTGTAAGAATGTTCCTGGGGTCCGCCAATTTTTCGGGTTGACGAAAATATTCAAAGTGCGCCTTTCTACCATGTCAGTTCATACGTCTTAATAGTCCGTTCGTTTACCAAAATTACTGTCTGTCCGCCAAATTATTGTCCGTCGGCACCACCTAATTAATGTTCGCTCCACCCGCACTGCTGAATTACAGTTTGCTCCGCACGTCCAACTGTTCCACCCATCCGCTAGAAAAATGTGCGCCTGTCCACTCAATTAGTAGTATTCGCCTGTAATGCACGCCCGCCAAATTAGTGTCCGCCTGTTCCGTCTCTTCCGCCTGGTCCACCCGTCCGTCAAATTAGAGTGTTTCCGCCTTGTCCGACTGTTCGCCAAATTAGTAACTTCCCTGTTAATGGTATTACTTTTTTACAGCATTTAAGATAAACAAAGAGTGCGCTCGTTGCCTTTCAAATAATTAATATCCCGTTTGCAGTATGCCGTAATTTCTAATTTTCCCAATTACAGCCACGTTCGAAGTTTAATTGTATGTATACTTATCTTATTCCGAGCCCGGAACTAGCCCAGAGCATTTGCAATTTGTGCCAAAGAGCAAGGGAGAATGAAATTCTCCACAACTAGTCCGGGCTGTTGACCTGTAATGGATGGTAAGGAAGTGGTCTAGGAAAAGGTCAGGAATTTAAGAAAGGAAAAGGAACTTTATCATAGTGAAAAGCAAAGTAATTTTTCAAGAAAATCAAGAGAGATTTTTAAGTAGGTCTGGTCTCTCCCCGTGCTCAAAGTGTTCTCCCGTCATCTCTTCATCATCAATTATTCATCAATAACTTAAGCATTATCATTGGTTCATGTGATCAACAAGCAAAGATCACGATGAGTAACATAGTAAAACTAATGTAACATTTTTTGTGCATAAATACATCAATTCATTCGTTGCCCTCGGCAACAAAGAGCTATTGTACGAGATTGCCCTGCTGGAAAACTTTCTACTCAATAGAAACCTTCTATACTACCGTAATTATTCTAAAGATGGCCGGGCTCTTAAAGATTGCCGGGTCTCTAAAGATGGCCGGGTTTTGTACGGAGTTTGCAGAAAAATGTATGTAAAAGCTAGACCCCAAAGATGGCCGGGTCTCTAAAGTTGGCCGGGTATGGCGGCAAAATTCAAAGATGGCCCCCGGCCATCTTTCGAATAATTACGGTATATTACCTATGTATGTTGAAAACCTCCGACTTTTATGCATACCTATATTAAATTTAGCCATTTACTGACTAGATTGAGTTTGCAACGGATATCACTATCTCGCTCTTCTGGAGCCCGCCGATGAGGCGGACCAGATTTTTTCAATAAATTGGTGGACACTAATTTGGCGTACAAGGCTGACAGGCAGACTCTGCAACTCTACACTAATTTGGTGGACCAAATGGGCCAAACAATAGTGTGGCGGAACAAAGGAACAACAGTAACAGTAATTTGGTGTACGTGCAAATGCGACTCTAATTGGGCGCAAGGCTAGAGCGGTCGCTTGTACGGCGACACTGCATTAGTCTCTTGCTCGCCGACACTACCCGTGTAATCGGAGAGGAATCCCCGAGGATCCCTTCGGGAGGTATTTTTTTTGTCCGGTATAGCAGCGTTTGGATTCCCCCCGGAGGGATTCTCCTCGAAAGAATCCCTCCGATTTTAGTCTTATGTAATATTTGCATGGGGGGAGAACAACGGGGAATGCCACCGCGGAGTATTCTTTCAATGAGCATACTAGAGAACTCTCCGTGGCATCCCTCCTAGAAGAATCCCATCGCGGGAGATACTTTCATGCCCAATATAGCAACGACTGGATTCCTTCACGTTCCTTGACATACCTCCACTTGCCTCCTCCTATAGTTCAAGCGACACTAATTAACGCACGGACATTACACCGGTCCGGCAACCTTTGTAACGAAGGCAGGGTCATTTGAATGTGTGAGATGTGGTCGGATAAAAAGAACTTCTCCAGATGGAGAGGCTCGGGGGCCGGAGCTGGATATGCCTGGACATGTACTCCAGGAACGGCCTGAAGGTTCAAATAGCCGCTTATAAATAGATGATTACTTTAATACTTCATGCAAATTTTCCTTTGAGTGGCTGCTGCCTTATCAAAGGAATTCGGGGGACCGCCACGTTTTTTCATTTGAGTTTCGAATTTGAGACCGGGAAATAATTATTGACGGCTGTCAATTTTTTATTGCCTCTACAACTGCTAACATATACAGAACAATTCAACGAAGGGCCCTCTGTTGACCTGGTTTGTAGGCCACACGTTTCAGTTCAAATGAAGCACTGAGATTAGTCAGCCGAGCTCCATTGTTAAGGGATCGGTGCATCAAGGAAAAATTTGCGTGAAGCAATTAAAGTAGGTAACCATCTATTTATAAGCGGCTATTTAAAATATTTGAACCTTCAGACCGTTTCTGGAGTAATCTAACGTACCCTGGTTCGAGTCCAGGTCGAGCCTTTATTCACCTCACACTTATTTAAATATTTCTCCATTGATTGTCGCATGACTAGGGAAATATGTAATTAACGATAGGTATGAGCAGCCTATCCGTTACAGCTTTTATTTATTTTAATTTGACTACGGGTTCAGCATTAAGCACTTAGGCACGGAGTCGTCGAAGCGGAAAATGGAAATGCTTACCATGCGAAACCCAATAAGTTGGTGCAGTAACGGTCCCCCCTTTGGTAAGTTTTGAATATTTCCAAAATTCTCCGGCGTTGTGGTTCGAACTGGTACAAATCTTTGGCATATTTGGTAGTAAGCCAAGGTAGACTATACATGCACAAAAAATGCAACTTAAAATAGAGTGGGCACTTGGTGTGTGTTACTTGTTAGTCCTTCCCGTCCGCTCAATTAATGTCCACCCGGCCACCGAATTCCTATTGGGTCCAGCTGTCCGCCCAATTCGTGGCAGGCCGCCACGACGGGACATGAAAAAGAAGAGACGGAGAGACGCGAACACGTAAAACAGAAAAGATGAAGAGAAATAAGAGAGAAGAGAGAGACATTAGACATTATTGTCGTTTAGTGGTTATAAAGTAAAAGTAAGGCGTGTGTGGATTGGGCAGGAGCAAAAGACACGTAGAAAGCGAAGACCGTAGACGTTTTCTTAAACGTGTGAGAGGTGAGACTGTGAGACGGTGAGAGTACTCGTACTGAGGGCCGGCTCAGTCGGCTGAGAGGCAAAGGGCGAAGTTAACTGTTCAACTACCCATGAGCAGCTGCAACCGTAACGTCCGCCACCCAATTGCAAGGAGATCAGTAGATCAGGATTAGCAAGTTAGGACAATGGGATTATGTGATGTCGTATTCTTAAGGAATCCCTTCCCTGTCCAAACAAGCTTGCAATGATAAATGAAAATCATTACAAGTTGCATAATTGTAACAACAGCTACCAGTCTACCAGGCTACGAGGCTACCATCTACCATTATTTTTTAGAGGACTAGGAAACTCGGAACGCATACGGTGAAGTGGCTGAGTCTGAGCGTCCGAGCGAACACCGAACACTGAACAGTGTGTATAAATAATCCTATTGTCTTTCCTCCTCCTTTCTGCATTGTCTTCCTCAATTCCTGTGATTCCTCCATTCCTGTCCCATCACCTCTAGTCTGTTTGTCCGTCTCCTCTCGCACCTCGATCACTCGACTCTGCCAATGCCAAAGTATTATCCCAATGTTTTATCTGGATTTGACGAGCAATTAAGTTGAATGGAAATGGAAAGCCACACTCACTATCCCAATGAACAATATGAAGTGAACTGCACTATCTCATGAGAGCTGAGGGCGAGAGAATTCCAATTTTGGCAACCATGACCCCGTTGATGCGCTGAAGCACGCTCTATGGTCTCGTCGTCCACAGTTATTAGTTATTAAATTATTATTTTTTATTATTAGCCAGGCACGCCCATTGGCCTGCCCTCATCCCTCACCGCTGCGCACTGCCAATAAATAACACTAACACTATGTTGCTTAGGCTTAGGCGGTCGTATGAGTTGATCATAAAATGGATCATGGATCCATTATTATATCAAGGTCAGGGGATGAGGATCTACTACAAAGAGTGATTGTGACTTGTGATGACTGATGACACATTTACTGCCCATTCATTCGGGGCCTTCTCACGGCCGTGTTTGGGTCCTCCAGGACACCGCGTTGAAGTTACTCACAAAGCTAGCTTGTCACAGGCATGTCCGTGACCAGCAAACGGAATCCCTGAGCTATAAGCGGCTTCCACGGAGCCGTATGACGTCAAGAGCTGCAGGAAACAATGGAGTGTCCGCCGAAACAGCGTGGCGAGTTTGAAATGCTGATTGGCCTAATATATTCTTCGGGACGAATCTCGCCAGGCTGTTTTGGTGAAAACCTCAATAAAACACGGTATATGGGTACATTCACGATCAGGTTAATAATTGTAACTGCTTTATATAGTAAAACAGTAAAATCTTAACATCATATTATACATACATACTGAGTTCCGCAGACAGACATAAACACATAAAGGATAGCTAACGGAGATTATCGGAAAGTGCGTTCTTGTAGGCCCGTGACCTTACTGATTATACTGGCTACTGGCGCCCTGGGACAATCCCGTACAGTAGCGCAACTTTATCCGAAGAAGTGACACACACTGGCCGCGTTGCTAAATTCAGTTTCTTGTCCTCATTTCGACATTTCTAAAGCAATAATTTCCGGACTAGACGGAGTGACACAGCTGCGGGCTCCAGCAATTTCCTCTAATAGGGGGTTATCGGATGTTGCTAATCTGGGCGCTGGATTTTCAAATGGCTACTGAATTTAGTTACGCGCCCAGGCGTCCCCCGTGTGGGTTTGGCGCATATTGCCCGTGGACCCTAGCCTGACCATTGCTTTTTGCCTTGTACTCTCAGCGCCTCAACTGTGATTTATTCTTCAAGTGCAATTTAAGTGAGGATGAGGATGGAATGCCGGTTTGTTGATAGTTGGCTCCTTTCAGTCCTTTGCCCTTGGCATGAGCTGTGCGGGATGGCTTGCGAGGGTCTGTAAAGTGACCCTTGCCGCCCCGTGATCCTGCCCGTGGACGGGCGGTGAGCAAGAGGGAGTCCTTAACATTCCGCCGAGTTTGAGAGTGACAAGGCCAGCTGGAGCTTGGAGCTCGTCCCATCCTTGGCATCCTTCATCCTTGCTGCAAGTGTGAGTGTCTCAGTGTCTCAGAGTCTGAGTGTCTAACTGAGAGCTGAGCCGAGCGGCCGAGCCTCGAGCTCTCCTCTCGTCCTCTCTCTCTGTCTCTCTCTCTCTCGCTCTCTCTCGCTCTCACTCAGCGCACTCAGCACTCAATAACTTCCCATCTTGCTAAATTCCTTTTCTCTCTCTCCCGCACCTCCAACAACTCATTCTCGCTCCAATTTTTCAAAAACTCCAACATTCCCCATTTGTCGATTTGTCCACATCCACATCAGACATCACATAATAATCACATTATATATGACATATCAATGACGATCACATCCCACAATGCCTGCAGCAGCCCAGCACTAGCAACCAGCACACACCAGTGACAGTGACAGTGACAATACACATTGGTCTGCCTTTCGCCCGTCGGCCCGACCTCACACTCAGATCTTGACCCCAAGGCGGAAGGAAGATTCCCGGTCCAGGTGGTCCTGGTCCTAGCCCTACGCGTCCCATCGCTCCCATCCCTTCCACTTACCAAATTATAGTGGCTATATTCAAGCAACGGAGCGTGAGAAATCCCCACTCCCCACCTCAGTAGGACAGTAGACAGCTAGACAGTACAGTGTACTGTTCAAGTGTTCAAGTGACAAGTGAGAGTGCGACAGGGAGAGAATCAGGGATCAGCGATCAGAATCAGTGAGTTGAGGTTCGGATCTTGTCCTTCCACTCAGCACATTGGAGTGGACTCCATTTGCCCACTTGTTTCTGTAGTCTGGAGTTAGTTGAGTCAGTTGTGCTTTGAGCTTGAAGGGGATAGGGAGGATTTCCTTGAAGTGATAGTGGGTGGACAGGACTCAGAGGACTTGTCCAGTGTCCGAAGCGTCAACTCCAAGCAACCGTTGAGGTTGAGGCAACCTTTGAAGAGCAGTGCAGTGGGGAGTTGGAGGAAGGACTTGAGGAGTGAGCCGAGTGAGGAGTGACTCCCTCGGCCATCCTCAACGTGTCAAGCAGATCAGAGGAGACCGTGGCTGCCGTGAATCGGATGACTACATGAGTCCACAAAGGTACTACTAACTCCTTCCACTCACCACAACTCAGGCATACTTGGCTCAGAAGGACTTAGCAGTTGGAGTTCGGGAGCTAACTCGGGAAGGAGTTAGCTCTCCTTCCCGAGTTAGTCTCCTGTCCAACTGGTCACTGTCCAGTGAGTCCAGTGTCCCCTGGAGGGACTTGACGTCCCTCCAGCGGCCGTCCACTCCCTCTCCCACCCCATTCACCCCATCCAATTCCTTCTCATTGTCGCTGTAGCTGGACTGAGCCTCAATGGACCTCGTTGACATCCCCGAGCCTTGTTCTGTTCTTGTATTAGTCTGGAGAGCAGAGTGTGACTAACTCCCTGTCCACATCCGCACTCTCATTCCCAGTGAGCATCAGAAGTGGTCGAAGCTCTTGCTCTCTGGGACTTCCTCTTGTCGCGGCGAAAGGCCAAATATTTGACTCATCCATTCCTGGATTCGCCTTTCGTCCTGTGGTCCTTCGTCCTTCCTTTGGTCCTCTCCGCCCCTCCACGCATCCTGCTGACCTGGCCATCTCCTGCGACTCAACCTACAACTTGATCGCACTCCCTCTGCCCTTGTCAACAGTGTTTACTAAGAGTGCCTCTTTGTGATTGTGTTGTCCTCGTTTGGTTACTTTGATTATCGGCATCGGCTGCACAAGTAGCCGTCTTGACTCTTGACACACTTGCAGTGCGGCTAATGTGTGCGAGTGAAGGTATAGGTAATAATTTTAGGGTGGATAACTTCGTGTCTGTGTCTGGGAGCTCTGACTCTCCTTGTGCAGAATGGAGAACGTGATGGAGCATTAACACGGCCTTTAAACAGTGCAATCCTCATTCCTCATCCATCACCTCCTTCCTTCCACTATTCAATGAAAGAATTGAACGCAAAATCAAACTCATCTCCTCATCCCAACTTCGCTCCAGTAGTCAACATCACCCTTTAAATCAGTTTAAACCTCCTCGCCCACTATTTTTAATTTACTCTGATAATATTATGTATGTATTATAATATTATATAGTTCTGTATACTGCTCCATGCTCCATTCATGTATTCCACCTTTGTACACGTTTCTGTATAGTTGTTGTAACTTGTAACTAATCTTGGCAAGGATTTGTGCGTTCGTGCGTTCCACTTACAAAAGACCAGTATTGTTAGTTTAGCAGTTGGGCATTCTGTAATAACTAGTGGCAAGCTTCTTTTGTGATAAACAGTACCACTCTGATTTGTGACATTGCCTGACCGCTGATGATCCTCAGGGGTCACCTCTTTGTTTTTTGTTACAGCAGTATTATACCTTCAATTTAATTTATTCAATTATAGGATAGGAATTAATCAGGGGCGTCGTGTGGGAATGTACTAAATTCAAGATTTCCATCTTTTTGTCTGTGTTGGTGTTTTTCTTAGTTTTGTCCATAGCTGTTTTATGTAAAAAACGGCAATGTATAGAGATCTAATATTGTGAATGGGTGTGTAATTCGATATGTTCGGTTTCTGAATTAAGGAGTTGCTGACGCTTTTTACGGCACACATACATCAAAATTGTGGAACAAGCATTTAAGGAAAACTTGAAAAGAAATCATAATCATGGAGGCAACACGAAGATTGAACGTGAAGAAACAAACTCTTGATGATGCTTATGCTGCTCCTGCTAATTTCCTCGAGATTGACGTCATTAATCCAATTACTCATGGAATAGGGAATAAACGCTACACTGACTACGAAGTTAGACTGCGGGTACGGAAATGACAATCAACCAAGTGATCAAAATTATTCATTCTACTAAAAATTATGCTGTTTGACTTTGCCACTTTGTTCAGTCCAATTGTTGGGTGTTTTTCCAGACAAATCTCCCTGTGTTCCGTGTCAAGGAGTCCTCAGTTCGGAGAAGGTATTAACTTATGCATAATATCATATAATATGGTATAAGGTATAACACCTAAATAGACTGTACGAAAATTAAACATTGTAAATCGATGTTCAAAGAAAATTCTGATAACGGTCTGTTGACTTTTGCCTTCTCAAATACAAATACTACCTAAAAACAAAAATGGTTGCTGTGATTTTAAAATTACTTGTGGACTCGAATTATATTTATGGAAAAATGTATGCAATATAATTCCGGAAGATGCACTTAACTAGATCTTCGTAAAATTATTATTAAAATTACGTTTATTAACTGGCAGCCGTCAAGAATGTGTCTGTATTTTCTAAATGCAGGTATTCCGACTTTGAATGGCTACGCGGAGAACTAGAAAGAGACTCCAAAATTGTGGTACCACCCCTTCCCTCAAAAGCTTGGAAAAGACAACTTCCATTTCGGTAAAATGATACGCGGTTATTGCTTGCATCGTTGCATCCTCTGCTTTGCTTTTTTTAAACGTCTAACGGTTTCATCAACAATTAACATGATATCTACATACATTGTCCAACTTTCTGACCTACCCGTGTAGAATGTATGATGTGTACACAGTAGTTCTCTGACATGAGTAGTACGATTTTAGTTGATATATGTATGTGTTTGTTATTGACCTTGCGCAAGTGAATACTAATGTGAAAAGAAACTTAGGGTTGCTGGGTAGCAAGGACAGCTTCTTGATCGTGTGTACTATCTTGTTTGCATAGATCTGATGAAGGCATTTTCGATGAAGATTTTATTGAAGATAGGAGGAAAGGACTGGAAATTTTTGTAAACAAGTGAGTTATTACTCGTTGCTACAAGTACTTATAATATCATAAACCATGTATGTATGGTAAATGATTGCAACTTCAACATCGTAAATAAACATTAATGGTTTTGCGTGGTGCCCCTCTCAGGATTGCTGGGCATCCGCTGGCTCAAAACGAGAAATGTCTACACATGTTTCTTCAAGAAACAGTGATTGACAAGAATTATGTCCCTGGGAAGATGAGGAGTACGCAATAAAATAGAAAATACGTATCTGCAAATCAAAACGCGGACGGATCGGATGGAGAGTTTTTGCTGATCAACAATCATCTTAAAATTATTACTTCGCAAGCAAAATATGTTGCAAACAGACCATCGCTTTTATTTGAATATTGTGGTTTGATTACTTTGGTTCTTTATTACTGAATCCCTCTTAATTGTACGTTGTTAGTACAGGTGTTATTATTTTGCGTGTGTGGATGTGTATAGCTGACAGTAATTCTTAACTTTTATATGTATGTTGTGGAAAATGATGTAGCTATACTCTTACCTTAAATACCTTTCTGTGTTTATCAATATCAAGTACCCAGTAATCATACGTATAGGTAGTTCCACCTTCCACCAACAACGCAAAAGAATGGAAGCACGCTTTTATATGAAAAATGTGTAAGGCAGTTATTGCTTCTAAGTAAGATATTTTTCTCGAAATGAAAATGTTAATGGCGATTCAGTTTAAGTTCCACGTTCCACATAGGTAGGCAGAAGTACTTCACCATCCAGCATGGTGAGTAACAATAAAATCCATATTTAATATGTTCATTGATTTTTGTTAAAATGCCCGCTAGAGTACGCAAGTCTGTATTGAATGTGCTTATTACAGGAAATTAATTAATTAGTCCCTGTATTTTATTTCTCATGATTTTTCTGAAAACTGAGTTTAATCTCAAAATATTACTATCTATAGTTAATGTTACATTGTGAAACCGTAAACCTAAGGTCAGCTTGAGGCACCGAAGTCCGTATTACTGTAGAGGGCGCATGTAGCATCTTCACTTTCTTCACCTACGCAATTCACATAATATAATATATGGTCGAAACGTAGTATAAAAACAAATGTATTCAGGTAACCGTGTAAAACTAAAGTAATATGTATATAATGTATTTCCATTTCGAGTAAATTGTTTACATCAACATTATTGGCTCATCTGTGTGCACGAATACATGCATGTGCTGGGCTGACTTTATCACACTTTAATAAAAAGTTGTCAACGGCTTCTAATCTTCTTGCTTCTTACTCTTACCCTACATTCCAGAGAATCAAACCATACATAACTGCGGTGTTTGGTGTAACATGTTGCTATTTGTCAACGGAGAAAACGTTTCTTGTGTTGTGTTATAGTAACGTAATAACATGAACGAGCAGGTACATTTTGTTCGCCAAAGAATCTGCACTACTCGTATGGCCAGCGCCTATGCGGCTGAGAAAAGTTATGACTTGTCATACGAGCGGATTGTATCTGTATGAGCGACAAGCAGGAGACGGAACAATAAAGCAAATATTGTTTCGGGGGTTTTGCTGATTTTGTAAATACTTGTGGTACTATATGTACATAGAATAAAACATAGTTAGTGGCCGGATTGATCCATTTATACAAAAAACGACGTGCTTCTCATTTCACTCATTAGGTTACCGTTACCGTACCTCGTCCCATAAAATGTGTATTGTATAGATAAGTCGTTTGTATGCATCAATCCGTAGTTACTACAGAATATCAATGCCTTTTCTGGCTTTTTACCTTATTCGTCAGCAGTTTTGGCGTGTGTGTACATTACATATTATGTACATATGTATGAATACATATAGTAACATTTTTTGAAATAAGTACAATATTATAATAATACATACATGTATTATACATATAATAATACATATATTAAAATGTACATAGTATTTATTTACTAATAGTTTTTCACATCTGCCTGCATTTTGATTTTAGAATAGCTATTTTGTTATTGAATTAAAAGGTTATATGACATACCAGTGGCAAGACCACCAGGGCTTACCCATCCTGACCGGGCCCGGTACTATAATTCTGGGCCTGTGAAGCAGGAAATGCACTTCATTTAGGGCCTGGGCACTATTTTTTCTACGATTTAATCCCAGAGCATCGCATAATTGAGGTAATGATGTTGAGTGGACATTTTCGACGACTCATTTTTTCAATCTGATTCTAAATCAAAACGATGATACGTGGTCGCGGAGGACCTCTTGCGTGAGTCCTACAGGAGAATTATGACTATACAGTAGGGCAGCGGTGCCCAACCCTGTGACCGTGGTCACAAGTGCGCCCACACAGAGTTTTCTGTGCGCCCACGACCATGTTTGGGCCCACCGCTAAAATGAATACTTTT
>JAQGBT010005219.1:0-14773 GCA_034698585.1 Disparrhopalites patrizii
TTCATAACTTGCACACTTGCATTCATTACAAAATAAAAAGGAGCATGACACACATGCACGCTCATATATTTCCACAAGTTTATTGGGTAGCAGTACCACATCTATGCCTTACCTTTATATATTGTTTGTTCCCTTGGAAACAAATAGAAAAGGACTCCTCCAAGTTCCCCCTCTGCCTCTCACTACTCCTCCTATTATATTCAGAAAATACGTTTTTTTTTTTGCATATTTTTTTCCAGGTGCTTGACTCACTTAAGTAGTGCCCTTACCCCTAATTGAAAAAGATTAGGTAATTTATTTCTTCAACGAATGAGACCGCTACCAAAGAATTTTCAAAACTATTCTCTCGTCCCCCCTCGTCTGCACACTTAACCCGTAGTCTCTCTCTCTCTTTCTCTCTCTCTCTCACCCTCTTCCATTGCCTCTGAGAGTTTAGAGAGAGAGAGAGAGAGGGAAAGACAGGATTTTTCTCATTTCATTCCATCACTCTGAGAATCGGGGAGAGAACCGACGCTATTTCTTTCTTTTTACGCCTACTCCAAAGTTAAGGTGAAGTTGGACATTCCAAATTGGAGTGTGAGGGAGGGACGGAGAGAGGTGGGAGAGTGGTTAGGAGTAAGAATGAGTGTAGGTACAACAGGAGGGAGACAGAGAGAGATGGTGACAGAGGGACTTGGAGGAAATTAAACTATGAGAAGAGTATATGAGACTAACAAGTCAGAGACAGGCGGAGAAAGAAGGAGTAAGAAAGTGAAAAGATTTAGAGTGAGAGAGAGAGAGAAGGGAAGAGAGAATGAGAGAGAGAGAGAAGGGAAGAGATATAATGAGAGAGAGAAAGGAAGAGATAGAATGAGAGAGAGAATGAAAAAGAGAGAGACAATGGAGGAGAGAGATACATAGAATGGAAGAGGAATAATAAAGGAGAGAGTGTGAAAGACAGAAGAGTGAAAGGAGTGAAACAGAGAGAGAGAGGAGGGAGAGAGAGAGAGAGAGAGAGAGAGAGAGAGGGGAAGACAGAGAGTGCGGGGGAAGGGAAACCGCAGGAAATGAAGACATTAAAATTCCTCTTCTTCCAGTAAATACATTTTTCCCAGCATTTATAATAATTCACTCTTAATTGAAAAATAACTTTTCTCACATTGCCCGAATACGTACATATCCGAAGGGAATACTATGAAGCCCAGACAGTTTATATGACGTTTCTCTCTCTCTCTCTCACACACAACTCCTAGCCCATACAAGTGTGTGTAGTAGCTCATATTATTTTGGCTCAGACCAAGTCCTTCCACTCTTGCCCAACACTCCGGTGCGAACAGACAATATGCAGAAAAAGAAGAACAAGTATGAATATTGAAAATATAAAAGGTATACCACATGTGCAATTGGAATAAAAGGAACAAGGAAGAGAGAGAGAGAGACAGAGAGAGAGAGAATGTGTGTGAGTGTGTTTGTGAAGAGAAGGCGTGTTGGTGTTTGTGTTGGGACATTGTATACACCTACCTGAGGAACAAAATACTACATGCGGCCTGTAACATATTCTACATGATTAAATATGTACGATTAATTTTCGCTTTCCTCCTGGTTTGCCCCAAAGGGGCTCTAGAAAATGGCCGCACTGCACCAACTATCTCAACGTAGTACTACGCTTCGCTTACAAGGATAAGAATGCTTTTCCCTCCCTTTTTCTTTTTCCCTTTGAAAACTATGTGTGTAGGGAAGAAAAGTACCTCTTTCCCCCCGTTTTTTTGGATGCTTTCTACACCCTTTTTATACCTTTTTTTACTATAGGAGGAGTATTTTCTTCCCATTTTTTGTCTACCGGAGCCCGTTGCTCTCCCCGTGCTTTCTTACACGGTGCCAAGCTCAGAGAATTCATCATCGTCCCGTTGACAACAATGGTGATGGGGGAGACTTTGTCAGTAATTTTTGGAGGTAATTTATACATGTATGCATATGTATACGTATACGCTTTTTTTTTTACATGTGCAAAATCAAAGGTGAAGGCCGAATCTGGGACTGAAAAGCTTATTTATAGATTCATCCCTCCCCATTTAATTTATGCTCCTCCTGTCTTGATCAATAATAATACCACCACAACCATCACCATTGATTATACCGATTGAGGGAGAACACCTGGATGAGTTTGTGTATATGTGTATGGGAGAATTCATATGTAATTGCTCATATTGTGAATAATAAAGAGAATTTGAAATAAATAAAAAAGAAAGAGTAATAGTAACCAAACAATCAAATTGGAATTGCACCTCAAACTGGAATTGCATGCGCAAAAATGCAAAAAAATAAACAAAAATAGGCCCGTCTATAATTCTGGAGAAAGATTTGACACGGGTACTTTCTTTCCCTCACATTTTTGAAGGGAGGGATCTCTTTCACAAAAAAATATGTAATTTACGCTCATTACACGCACATTTAAGTTGGTAACGGACGGCCGTGATAAATTATGAAAGGGATGCTTTGTAATATCTTTTGAGGCACTTACACCGTCTAAATTACTTTTCTTGTGTTCTTCCGAGTTTTTTTTTTCGAGGTAGGATTTTAAATTAAAAGCAAGTGAGGGCCATGTACAAAGAAAGGGAAAGAGAGAGAAAGAGAGCTCAAGAGAGGGAATGAGAGAATTAAACTGAATGATTGAACTCAAAAGAGAGAAAGAGAGAGAGAGAAAGAGAGGGAGACAGAAGAAGAGAGGGAGAGAAAAAGCTGAAGGGAGGGAGACAGAAAGAGAGAAAGAGAAGGAGAGAAAAAGCTGAAGACTGGGAAAGAGAGAAAGAAAGGGAAAACACAAGAGTGAGAATGAGAGAGTTGAACAGAGAGAAAGAGAGTGATAGCGAAAGATGGACATAGATAGAAAAAAGCGAAAAAGAAAAGGAGCAAAATAGAGGTAAAGATTGAAAATAGAGAACGAAAGTAAAAAAAAAGAGAGAGAAAGAAAAAAGAGTGAAAGAGACAGAAAGAATGGAAGAAAAGCGAAAGGGGATGAGAAAGGGAGGGAGTGATGGAGAAAGGGAAGGGAATGAGGGCATAAGTGGGGAAATAAGTAGGGAGTAAGACATAACAAAAGGAATAAATGTGATGAAGAAAGCTGGGGAAGTATAAAGATTCAAAAGGGAACATATGCCCATTCTCCATTCGTGGGTCAGGGTGATAACAAAGAAAATGTATATTGCCGAAATATGAGACTTTTTTTTGAAGCGGCCGTATTAAAGTATGAGGTTCTCACCTGAAACCAACGGCTCCGACTTGTATCAACGCCATACCGCTACATTGTGTGAGGACTATGCTGTGTGAGAGGACTCGCGGATTTTCTACGACTGCCTCTTTCCCTCGCTTTCTCTCTTTCGCCCTCTCTGTCCCTCTTTCTCCATGCTCTCACCCACAAACTCACGCACAGACGAAACAGTCTGTTCCCTTTTTTGCTTATGTAAAAAAAAAAAAAGAACCAAGTGTAAAACCGTTTCATTCTCTCCCTTTCTCGTAGCATGCTTTCTTTTCTCATCGTGTGCTGGACGGAGAGACACTTCTTCCACTTTCTCCAGCCTTTTTTCTCCATCTCAAAATTCACTCTCTTTTGGTGGTAGAGGGAGACAAAAGAGGGAGGACCGGAAATGAAAAGGGGGAAAGAGACAAAAAGGGAGTGAATTAGCTTGTGTTTTGTGTGTCACTCCACCTTAAAAATATTCTTGCGTTGAGGCGGAGAGACAAAAACAAGAATACAAAGAAGCCATTGTTATAGGAGTAGACGGTGTGGGTCATCACTGTGTATATCGTGCCGGTGATGTGCTTTTGGTGTCACCCTCCACTTCGTCCTTCTCACACCACCGGTTCATCCATCAGTTGAAGGGGGGGAGGAGGGAAAAAGAAATATTTTCCTCCCTTGGAACACATTTCTTATACTGTACATGTAGAGGAAGGAGTTTAGTCACCAAGTAAAGAAGAAGAAAAAAAGGAAGAAAAAACCATTTTTTTTCTGCTACTATTCTTTTTTCTAAGCCGACTCCCATTCTTACAATTCTGTGTCATGACTATGCAGAAGGGCCAGAGACAATTGAAGAGGTGAGAGAGGGGGAGCCGGGAAAAGGATTTCACCAAAGGTAATTTTTTTCCTTTTTTTTTCTCCCTCTCTTCGGTGAGAGGGGGGATAGAAAGGAATAAAAGGAGAAAGAAGAGGAGCCTGTATAAAAAAGCATGTTTCTTCTTGAGCTATTCTCAGGTGCAGTGATATTCTAAGGACGACAAGGACTTGTAACACTAGGAAACCACCACTACTGTGCTTTTCTCCTATTCTGCCGCCACAGAGATGTGAGATATTGTGCATGTCCACAAAATGGACAAGATTACTACGGCTGCTACAACATTGAAGGGAAAGGAGGATGTGAGGCACCGCCGAGCCAGTCACATACTCTTCACTTCACCACCAGCTTTATCAACCACCACAAGTGTTCCTCCTCAACAAAATTTTTGGCTTCCGCATCCATAACAACCCGAAAGGGGAACTCTCGGACTTTTGATTTTTTTTTTTTACTATCCCATCCACCCCAAAGGGAAAATTAGCTCACCTGAACAACAAAAATTATTGAGCGTATTTTGTGGAAGCAATTTAAACCATTTCAATTGTACATAAAAAATTTCGTGGGATTTATTTCCATGGGAAAAGTGAATTAAAGTTCTTAAAACAGACAAGGTAAAAAGAAGAAGCAAAACAAACCTAAAAGGGGCAAACTAAAAAGAAAATGTAAAAAAGAGAAAGTTGAAAAGGAAGGTGAAAAGGAAAGTTAAAAGAGAAAGTAAGAAAATATGCCCGGTCCCAGGATTTCCATTAGCAATCTTTTGGGTGGTGATCTCAAATAACCTTCTCTCTGTCATCCAGTTCCTTCCTCTTTTTTTTGGATATTTTTTTACGACTGTAAAACCCCCTCAAAAAACTTTTGGTCGATTACATCTTGTTTGAAAAATTGTGGTGACAGCCAGTGAAGGGGAAGAAATTTGTGTGTGTGCCTTGTGCATCCTTCTCACTCCTCTTGGATGTGAATCTCTCCCGTGTCTCCGATGTGTCCCGGTGCAATGTGTGTGAGTGTCTTCTCCCTTGAAAATGACTCCAATATACTACGACGGTAAAAGAAGGGGAAAATAGTTTTCTTTTTACGAAGGAGAAGAGAAAGAGAGATAAAAAAAGGGAGAGAGTCACTTTGATCGAAAGAGAATAACTATTTATCATGAGACTTCTAATAAGAGTGTTCAAGTGGTGAAAGTGACAATTTTTTTTCGCACATACTTTCTCCCTTTTCTACTTTCTCCACTACTTCTTTTCTCTCACTACTCCCCATAGTCAGAGGTTCTGGCACACTCCAACATAAATCAGAGAGGACGAAAAAAGGGAGAAGGGAGTGATACGGAGAGAGACAGAGAGAGAGAGAAAGAGAGGGAGAAGGAAAAAGAGCGAGACGATGTCATGTATACCTTTAATAACATTTCCCTCATGTTATCTCCCTATTGTGGAGACGATAGTGCTGTGTCATTTACGGGATGAGTGCTTATTTTGGTGAATCTTTCTCCTCGTCATCGTTATTGTCTTCATCCCTCTTTCCTCCCACTTTTTTTTTTTACAGACACGGCATTGCTACAATTTTTACATTTACTTCATCAACTTCTTCTTCTTCGTCTAGTACGACTACTTTCTCTCGCTTCTTCTTCTTGGTCTTCTTGTATATTATAGAGGAGACGATGTGATGGTGGTCTCTGGAGGATCTTCACATGGCTATTTTCCAAGTGACATCCGTTTCAAGGCTCTTGCTCCGCTAATTATTCATCAAGTTGGTTTTTATCAGGACATTATCATGTAGATGGTGATTCCAAAAAAGGGAGTGCGAGTTGAGCCCTCTGGACGTATGCACGGAGTGTCGTCTTTTTTTATAAAATATATAAAGATGGTCGTATTATTATGGGAGTAAAAAGTCATGTGGAAATACAACTAATCCAGAGGGAGAAGTGTGTATATAAATATGTATATAGGTGTATCCGTTGGACTCATCGCTTCATTTCCCTCGTCTGAGATAACGACAATGAGAGGGAAAGTGTGAGGAAGAGGAAAAATACGACAATATTCTAAACATTATACAATCTTTTTGTGTGTGGATGAGAAACTGAGTAAAATAACCCCTTTTTTCCTTCTCTTTTTCCCCCATCTTGTCTTCTTCGGCTTCCCCCTTTAACTTCTCCTTGGTGACTCTTCAATCTTCTGCTTTTTTTTTCGTCTGGGAGAAAGCCGAGCCATGAAATGCGGAGAGAAAATTTAGGAAACGGACAAAAAAAACTAAGGCCTTTGCCCAACTTTTGTGCTTACTCCGGCTTTTTTAAAGGAATTCTCCAGTAACGATAATATTGTGGAATTCTCCGAAATTAAAGCTCCACATTAGAGAATTAAGAATTAAAAGGGGAAATTCTCATTTGTTCTTGTCTCTGAAGGGACGAAAAATTTCGTTGGCAATGTGTATGACAAAAAAAAAAGTTCTGGACATTTTTGCATATTCATCTCCAGCCAAGTCTCTTGTGAACATTTTTTCTCTTTCCTTTTTTGCCTGTCTATTTTTTTAGAATAGATTTTCATGATTTTTCTTGGAATTTAACTTACTTTCCTGGAATTACATTTATTTTCTTGGATCCTATGACTTCTCCAATTTAAGTCGTTCCTTTATTCTTGGTGGTCACTCCACCCTCTTGATTTTTGGAGGGTACAAGGTATTTTAAATTCAGTTGTTTTTATTTTGAATTCAGCTTTTTACTCTTTTAAAATAAGGTAAAAATTAATAAAGCATTTTTCATGTACCTATGTCAGTTTTAATTTAATTCCTGTCCTCACACACCTTGAACATTATTTTCTCTCTGGAAATTTACGAAAGGGAACAAAAGATAAAAAAAGCAGTGTCCACACACATGTACATACATAAAGAGTGCAAAATCTCTGGTCACCCGAAAAAGGAAATTTTTGTTTCTCAATGACCGCCTTCGGAGAATGTGATTTCAGACGTTATTATATTTATTGATGGGGGACACTTTATTCACC
Source organism: Disparrhopalites patrizii (assembly GCA_034698585.1). NCBI lineage: Eukaryota > Metazoa > Arthropoda > Collembola > Symphypleona > Sminthuridae > Disparrhopalites > Disparrhopalites patrizii. The sequence continues at coordinate 7,079 of JAQGBT010005219.1, forward strand.
CCGTGAATGGATGTAAAAAATATATACAAAGGGTGAACAAGAAAATAAAAACATATACGAAGACCAACAAAAAAATATATATACAAGGACCAGCAAGAATAAAATATAAATACAACGAACAAGAAAAAATATAAAGAGAAGAGCGAGAAAAAGAAATAAAAAGAACAGGAGCAAAATATTGAAAAGGAAGAAGCGAGAAAAAAGTATAGAAAGTATACCAAGAGAAAATAAATATAAAAAGAAGAACAAGAATAAAATACCAGACAACCAACGAGAAAAAAATATAGAAGAAAGAGCGAGTAAAAAATATATAGAAAAAATTGAGAGCAAAATGTAAAGAGAAAAGCGAAAGAAAAATGTGGAGAGAAAAGCGAGAAAAAAAATAAAGAGAAAAGCGAGAAACAAAATAAAGAGAAAAGCGAGAAGAAAATATAAAGAGAAAGGCGAGAGAAAAGTGAAAAAGAAAAAAGGGATAAAAAAATATCAAGACAGAAGAGTGAGAAAAAATATAGTGGAATGTGTCCCGGGATTCTTTTGGAGGACTTTCGGAAGGATGATAATGGTTGTAATTGTGGTGGGAGACGGAAGCCCACGTACTGTGTGACTCTTGTCCGACAAGAGGGACAAGTATGAGAAGTCCTAATAATAATGTGTTCCGCTCACGATATCCCACCACAAATCGTTGTGGTGAAAGTCCGTGTGGGAAGAAGTGGGTGACAGTGAAGCTCATGTTATCACCCCTTTCACGAGGAGACACTTGCAAATATTGACAATTATGACCTTCCCATGCCAAGGTGTTCCCATTAGTGACAGACCCATTTACTTGTCCAAGACCAAGGGGAAGCCCAATAAGTTGGAGAAGAATCAGAAGGAAAGTGCTGAGTTTTCTATTGCTCTGACGACGACGACTACTACTATTTGGGCTACAAGAGGCCCAAGGAAAATATGCTCCCCGTACTACTACTATTCATCATTTGACTCACGTCCGGGTGCTCCATCGTCCTCCTCATCCTCCTCATCCTCCTCCCCCTTCTTCTACTTCATCAGTCACCCAGGAAAGAAGTTATTGTGCGTTCCTTGTTGAACATGTGAGTTTCATTTTCTATTTTTTTTTCTTACTCTTTTACTCTTTTCTTACTCTCTTTCCAAATTTTTACTGATATTCCACTTTTTTTCCCCACTCTTCTCTTCACGTTGTTTTCTTTTGCTGACTCTTATTTGGCTACTTCTTGACTTTCTCACTATGTATCTAAAAACTATCTATTGGCATTTTTTTTGGCCGTCCTTCCGGTTTTTTCTTCCGTTTTCCTCCTCCTCCGCCCCTTCTCTGACTTTCTCTTGGAATGTTAGCTAATTTTTTTCCCACCCTACTGTCCTATCCTGGTGTGTTGTTCCTTTTCTTTTTCTTGGGATTCTTCCACGTATCCTTCCCTCTCTTTGGCTCAACCCTTCAATTGTGGTGGGGAAGCACAAGGGATTAAGTTCCAAATGAATTCCCACTGCTCCCAAAATTTTATTGGGGAAAGAAAGAAACTCACACTGAAACTAATGTGTTCTTATGGAAGATTGCTCTTTGAATTTTTTTTATGCGTACTTCGACAACTGACCGAAATAAATTAAGGGACAAATATTCCAGGTGTATTAGAGTGTCTTCATGGAAAAATATCAACATTTTCAAAAATACGGACTCAGCCCTAGTTGCATCTGTACGCTTCAATTCACCTTTCCAACTCCCGGTACATTCCATGGAAGATGCTTTTTTTAATCATTGAATCGCCCGTCTTTTTGGGCGCTTTCACATGGTTTGGGCATTTGATGGGGGGGAAACGGTATTTTTTCTACTCCTCTAACCCCCTCTTCCTTCCTGTCTCACCTTATTCTTTAGAAATGTTTCTTTTTTTTTTGTTGGTGGGGAAAAATGAGGATATTTTTCCACAACACATGTGTTCCTTTCTTGTGGCTTTTTTCCCCTCACCGATCCGTTTGGATGAAGAGCCGATGATTCCAATCACTTTCTTTTTATCTTCTTGTGGTCCTCTTCTTTTCTTTCCCTTTGGAGGAGGGGGAGAAAACGTATGGATAGCGCAATTCCCCGGAAACTTTCCCTCTCTGGAGAGTTTTTTTTGGGGGACGAGGAACAAGCATGGAAATATATGTGTAGAGTGTAACATAGACTAAATCGACGTTTAAGAGCAATTTCTGACCAATTCACACTAGTTCTAAAATCATTAATGACCAAATCAGTAATATCTGTAATTTCCATAATAGCATATGAATCAAAACTGATCAACGTCCTATGCCAGATACTCCGATTTGGTATGAAGGACTAATCCATTGGACATTTTTTTTAATTAAGTCACAAGGTGATTTGAACTGAAAAATGATTCTTAAAGGACGAAAGGCGTGACGTTATTCGCCGGTTTACAATCTAGTCCAGCTCCGACTGGGATACGAGGGACAGAGAGAAAGAGAGAGAAAGAGAAAAGGAAAGGACAGAGAAAAGAAAGTGGAGCATAATGAGAAGAATTGCTTTTATCATCATCCTTCCGTTCTTTGTCTCATTCCGTGCGTGATTTAAACACTTTGTCTCTCTCTCTTCCTTCAGTCGTGCTACTATTTCTCTCCCAGTCTCTAAAGGTCTGCCTCCACTTCTCTGTATCTCTTATCGCCTCCAACCTTTTTTTTATTCCTTTGTTTTGTTCTATTTTGTATCTGTTTGTTTCGCTCATGTTCTCCTCCATCAATCTCTTATTGCTGCTTTTTTTCTCTAATTCTGACTTCCCTCCGTTTTCTTTCTCTTATTGTTAGCACATGTTTAGTTTATGTAATTCCGTTCGCTGTTAATCTCTCCTTTTTCCGCGTCTGCCATTCTTTTATATTTTTGCCTTTCATTCTACCTTTTACCTGTTCCTCTTTTCTTTTCCCAGTTGCCTTTTCTTCTCTCTTTTTGCCTTTCACTCTACCTTTTCACCTTTTCCTCATTTCTTTTCCTTTTTGCCATTTCCTCTTTTCTTTTCCTTTTGGTCTTTTCCTCTCTCTTCTTGCCGTTTTGCTTTCTTCATCTCTCTCTCTTTTTGTCTTTTCCTATCCCTTTCTTTCTCTTCTGGTCTCTTTACGTCTTTTTCTCTCTTCCTCTCTGTTTTTGAATTTTCCTCCCTATTTCTTTCTTTTGTTCTGCTTTTGACTTTTCCGCGCTTTTTCCCGTTTTGCTCTTTATGCCTTTTTCTCTCTTCCTGTCTCTTTACATCCCTGCCTTTGTTCCTTTCTTCTTATGAATTTTTATCTCTTGCTCTATATTTTTGCTCGTTCCTCTCCCTTTTGCTTTTTTCTCTCTGTTTTTGCACTCTTCCACTTTCTTTTTGCCGCTTATCTCCCCTCCCACCTTTTACCATTTCATTCTCTTCCTTTTCCCTTCTTTCCTGCCTCTTCCTTTCTCTTTTTGCGTTCTTTCCCGCTTCCTCTCTCTTTTTGCCTTGTCCCCCTTCTTGAATTCCCCCTTTTGCATCTCTTTCTCTCGTACCATTTCTGATTCTCCCTTTTTTTGTTCGTCTCTCTCTTCCTCTGTTCGTGTTTTCTGGCTCACCCTGTGTCCCTTGTTTGCGAATGTCATGTCTCTTTCCAACCTCTACCACCCACTCTACCTCGGAATCTGTCTCTTCCCTTGTGTCACAATCCTTTTTTTTCCCTCCCCGGCACTTGTAGGGCATTTAATATGATATGATAATGACGGAGTATCTTGCTTGTAGATTACTGCCGATGAGAGTGCGTCTCATGTTTCCCTTTCCCTGGCGTTCCCCGCCCTCGCCACGTTGAGCTCGAGCCCTCCAATATGTTCCTTCCTCTCCATAGCCTCCTTGTATCCGCATGGTAATGGTAAAGTCGCGCGGCAGGAGGAAAAGGCTGTGTGACGGAATTCGATTAATTTCTTGTTATTGGATTAGACAGTTTGCTCCCAAGAACCATTTCTCCGAATTTCCGCATGCCCCATCAAAATTATTGTGTCTTATATCTCCAGCCACAGAAAAGAAAAAGCTGGGGGGTTGGGTAAAATAAATCAAAATCAAGTCACTGATCTACTCCTGGCCCTCCAAGGAGGAAGGATAGGGAATCGTATACATAAGATATTTACGTTATTTGATACATGTATTATTTACCTCCACAAGAAAGATGAAACATTCAGAGGAGACGGCCGGGGAGGAGGTGGAGGAGACAGAGGAGGAGGAGGAGGAGGAGACGGAGGAAAAGGTTCACACTTACTCTCCTCCGGGATTTGGATTCCAAATGGAGAAAGGCGGGAGATACGAGGAAGGAGAATGGGAGAAAATGGACATAATTTCTACATCAGCCCATCATTTGCTCATTTCCGAGCCGAGGGAGTGAAAGCAAAGGGGGGAGGGAGAGATAGAGAGAGAGAGAGAGAGCAAAATCACAAGAGAGAAAGTGAGAGAGAGAGAGAGAAAAGCGAGGGAGTGAGTATAATTTGTTGAGATTTTCATACCCACAGTGCTAATCGTTTTGCTTTTAATTGAGCTGAGGATGCACCACACCACATTCACCATGCATAAGGAGATAGGTATTTAGAATACATTACAAGAGCGTGAACATCCTTGAGGTTTATTGATCATGGAAGGCTCCTGACCCTCTCTCGTGGAAATCCTGGTTCATGCATATGAATACATATGTACCGTATACATCCATCTGGATGGCTGTGCATAATCCCATGGAATATAGGAAGTCTCTCTCCCCTTCTAAAAATTTTTTTTTCCTTTTGGTGGTAAAGGTCCGCATGCTACTAATACTACTAGCAAAACCACTATCACTACATGTAATCATAATAATAGGAAGCAGAACCAGCAACAACAGCCACTGTCTGTGGGGGTACACAGTGCACAAACGGTCCCTTTGTCCTACTAAGTAGCACTGTATCTAGTCAGATCCAACTTACTACCCGGCTCTCTGAGTTTTGGGGGGGGCGGCGGGTAAAGGGGAATGTATTCCCCACTGCAGTGTTGTTACTACTAGGTCGACGACTACTACAACAACAGAAACAACAACCGCCACCACCACAACAACAACGAGGGAGGGAGAGAGAAAGAAAGAGAGAGCGAGAAAGAGAGAGCGAGAAAGGGAGAGAGAGAGAAAGAAAGAGAGAGATAGAAAAAAAGGAAATAAGATAGTGAAATGTGTAGCCTCTGTACTTTGGCATTGTATTATATTTCTTTTCCTCTTTGCCCATTATTATTACCAAGTCCGGACGTACACACTGGCATGAAAGATCCTCTGTCTCTCTCTATCTGTCTCGTTTTCTCTCTTTCTCCCTCTCTCTTTCTCCCTCTCTCGCTTTCTCTATTGCTTTCTCTCTCTTTTTTTATTTCTCGCCTTCTCTCCCTGGGTTTCTCTCTCTATCTGTCCCTGTATTCTTGCGAGTATTTCCACGACTACTCCTTCTACCCGGACTTGTACTTAGAAATTGCTACCACCACTGCAACATATCCACGTTCGCTCCTTCTCGGGCTCTGTCCGTCCCGTAATCGTAAATAACTGTCATGTAAACTGTTGTACACTTTCCTCCAATTCAATGAAAGCTTCACTATCAAGTCCCTCACAGGAGAAGGAATGCAGTGTTAGTAAGAGAAAAGGGAGAGAGAGAGAGAAAGTACTCTCGGCGTCTCCCTATATATTTTCCCTGTCCCCGTGAATTCAAAAGTCGTTCGTGTTCTTTGGGTGAGAAAGATTTTCTTGTTTTCTCTCTCTCTCTCTCTCTCTCCCTCTCTCTCTCTCTCTCTCTCTCTCTCTCTCTCTCTCTCTCTCTCTCTCTCTCTCTCTCTCTCTCTCACTTTCTCCCTTTCTTATACTTAGCTTTCCGTACGTACCTCTCTTCGCTGTGTGCCGGTGAAAAACTTCTTTTCACAAGACGATTTTATTAAGTTTTTCCCATTTGAAAACTCAAAAAGAAAGTGATAGGAGGTCTCTCTCTCTCTTTCTCTCTCTCTCTCTCTCTTCCACTTTGCAGGCATGGTTGTAGTTGGAGGGTAGTACACGCTTTTTGAATTCCTTTGCATTCCGCACGTTTTAAAACTTGAAGGCAGTTGTTGGAACTTATGATGTAATTTTTGGAATAACTCTCTTTCTCTGTCTGCCTCACCCTCTCTCCTTCTCCTCACCTCGAACCTGCTCCGCTGCAACGTTTTTGTATATCTACGTGTATGTTCGGACTCGGACATGCGATAAAGAGGATGCACAATTATATGGTTTGACGCGGACGGTGTCAATGCGTTTACGGGAGACATTTAGAGAGAGAGAGAGAGAGAGAGAGGAAACGGGGAAGGAAACATTGAAAGAAAAATAGAGATAAAGAGGGGAAAAGTCAAGGAAGAGACAGAAGTGAATCACACAAATGACTTTCTCTTTGCAGTACTCCTTTTGTGTAGTCAACGAGTAATGTGTGTCCACTTGACCTCTTCCTTGTCTCTCGATCTCTCTTTATCGTTTACTCACCCTAACTTCCTTTACCACTTTCAGCATTTCTGCTTCCAGCATCATAATTTTGTCGTACTCGCTCTGTCTCTCTGATTTTCTCTCACTATCGCTATGACTGTCTCTTTCATTTTCCATCTCGCTCTCTATTTTCCCTCTCTTTCCCTCTACTTCGCTTTTATTTTCTTGCTTGCTTTCTCTTTTATTATATATTACGCTGGCTATTTTATTTTCTAGGTCGTTTTCTCTAGTATTTTTTTGCTGTCTATTTCAGTTGCTTGCTTGCTTTCCCTTTTTTCTTACTCGCTTTTTCTTTTATTATATTTTTCGCTGGTTATTTTCTTTTCTTTATTGCTTTTTCTTTTATTATATTTTTCGCTGGTATTTTCTTTTCTTTATTGCTTTTTCTTTTATTATATTTTTCGCTGGTTATTTTCTTTTCTTTATTGCTTTTTCTTTTATTATATTTTTCGCTGGTTATTTTCTTTTCTTTATTGCCTTTTCTTTTATTATATTTTTCGCTGGTTATTTTCTTTTCTTTATTGCTTTTTCTTTTATTATATTTTTCGCCGGTTATTTTCTTTTCTTTATTGCTTTTTAATTTATTGTATTTTTCGCTGGTTATTTTCTTTTCTTTATTGCGTTCTCTTTAATTATAGTTTTTGCTGGCTGTTTTATTTTCTTGGTCGTTTTCTCTAGTATTTTGTTGTTGTTTATTTTCTTTTCTTGCTTGCTTTCTCTTTTATTGTATTTTTTGCTGGTTATTTTATTTTCTTGTTCGCTTTATGTTTTATTTTATTTTTTGCTGTCTCTTTTTCTCTCGCCAGTTTTCATTATGTCCTTTTTCCTGCCTTCTCACGATGCGAATCTCCCCTTTCTTCATTTTTACTTCTCTCAGTCTCTGTAACTAACTGCCACTGTAAATCTCGCTTTTTTGTATTCTTAATCCTTTTTTTATTATTCACTTTCTTCTTTCTCTTGCTCAATTTCTTCCTCTCATTCTTTGCAGCTTTTTCCCTGTTACCCCTTTCCTGCTGTCTCTCTCATTTCAGGTTTCTCGCCTTTATTATCTTTCTCCTCTTCCCGACATCGTTGACTTTTCTCCTCACTACTTCTGTCTCTCTCATTTTTTTTATTTTTATTTTTTATTAACTTTATTATCAAGCCATTCAACAAAAAGCTGATCTCCCTAGGCGGATAGAGTTACAGTGATTACAG
>JAQGBT010005220.1:0-14767 GCA_034698585.1 Disparrhopalites patrizii
TCGTAAGCCTTAACTAAAACCACGGACTGAAGAGGAACCTAGACAAGATCTTCAATTCCCTCCACCTCAGTGACATTGCCCGGACTAGTCGAGGAGATTCTTGAAATCTCCCATCTATATATTTGACACAAATTGCAGACGTTGTGACTAGTTCCGGGCTCTTGTAATACAAGTATTGGGAATTTTGCTTTTACTGCAAAAGTTATTGTTTATTAATTGAAAGGTACTTCTTGCTGTCCGCAACAATGATTTATACATGTATTATATGTTAAATTTCAATCGTTTTAATTTCCAGTACGGTTCCAGTATAAGTTGGATGATAACAATTAATATTAGTTAATATTAACTATACTTTAGTACTGAACTTTGAACTGCAGTTTGTTCGCATTTAAACAGAATGTATTCATTGTTAATTAGAATAGTATTAGGGTTTGTCCCTAACTGCGTGGTGTCATTTTGGAAATGGTTGACAATTTCTTGGACGATAAAAGAGAATGATGTTCATAAAATAGTTTTAAGAACTTATATACAAATTAAATAGCTTTCTTCTTTGGATATTTTGATTTTGTAAATTTTGCACGCTTGTATTTTTTTAAAATCGTACTACTCTTGTGAAACTAAATGTTGCAGCTTGCAAGAAATAATTATACGCAGATTCAGACATGTTTCTAAACATTTTCGTAGCCTTTTGGTCTATCTTGGGCAATTTAAGGTTAATCTGGCTTAGACTTATTGTTGTTAGGGCTATTTTTAGTTAGGCTTATTGTTAGAGTATTGTGATTTAGGCTTATTGTGTAAAGTTTATTCTTTATTGTTATGTGCATAAACTTTAACTAGCCTACTTATATCTAATAATGGGGCTTATACTCGATGGCTGTGAGGAGGTGGGTATCGTTTATCCTCCTGGGCAACTTATATTAATTCTACGAGTGAGTAACAATTAAGGAACAACAATTACTTGTTATAATTTTAATGAACCGTATTTATTTATTCTAAATAATAATGGAGAGCTCTAACTCCCATGACTTTCCTACTCGGAAGTCCACACAGTTCTCTTTTCTTCCATGGCATGGATTATCCTACAAGGATAATCCATCCATCTATTATTTGCATATACATAGATTATACATGTATACATTATTCTTATCATTGCTACATTTCTGGAATGCAACAAAGTGACAAACGTTTGACAATTTGGTTTTCTTCTTTCGTGACTGTTCCGTCGAATTCGTGCTACAGAACGTCAGTGCCAGTTATCTAAAAAAATACAGATTTAGAGTCATTGTGAACATTTCATTAACTGTCAACGTTATTTACAAATTTATTAAAAATGACTGGAAGCGCACAAAGTAGCCGTAAAGAGAAGAAGAAACAGGATAACGAAGAGAAAATCGACAAAGAAGATCACAAAAAGAAGGACCAGGATGCTGAATCTTCAAAATCATCTCAACCATCATCCTCATCAAAATCAGACAGCTGGAAGGACCGGGCCAAAGGAATCCTGGATATGACCGAGACACTCCTTAACCTTCAAAAGTCTTCCCAGCATGTCAATGGGGCTGATCGCGTAAGTTTCGACAAGTACATCGAACCCTATGATATCGAACAGAAGTCCAGCCTGTGGATTAAAAATCTGGAAAGATGGTTAGTAAAACATTATGCAAATTTAACTAAAGATTATGAGTTTGTACTGAACAAACTACCTTCCCTTTTAAAAGCATCCAAATCTGGGGCAGTGTCCAATTGGTATAATGCATACAGGATTCATTTGGATAGGGAATTGTTAGAAGCGCATAAATATTCAGATTATAAAGAAATATTCAAAAACTTTAAAACGGCATTTTTGGCTGCATTTGGAGAGAAGAAGGCCAAGAACGATGCCGAGCAGAAGTGGAATGACCTCACCTTCGATTATGGAAATGATGTCAATGAGTTTGTTCATGAAGCCGCAAAGTTGAGAAGGCAAATTAGACCTCTTGACACTGACGTGGATATCACCCTAGCCATTATCAATGGATGGAAGTTACCAGCCGACTTGGAGGAAAAATTGTTTGCATGCAAAGTGGATGTTGATGAGTTCGCTGCTCTCATGAAGACCGCGATAAGATGATATTCAGAGAAATCTGGAAAGAAAAAGAAAATATTCATGAAGAAATCGGTCCATGAAGATGACTCAAGTGATACGGACATTGCAAAATTCCGTATTACTCAAGCAATTCCAAGTACACTAACCAATAGTAATAGTCAGCTGTCCACTCCAATCAATCCATCTCCACAGTATTTTTCAATGCCTCCATTTTCATCTTTTCCACAGGAATCAGGTCAATTGACTATTCCAAATTTACATCCGATTAACACAAACAGTCCCGTTAACTTTATTCCTTCCAATCAGTTGCACTCTACAGCTTATAACTTTGTTGCAGCGTTGCCTGTGACGGCAATGAACTTTCCTGAACAACCAAATTATTCCTATAATCAAACAAATGCAATGCACCATACTGGACATGCAAATGCCATGTCACATAATTCACATGGAACTTTCCTTTCCCAAGGGAATGCCCTCTAATAATATTACTGGATGTGAATATGAGTGAATGGTGTACAATAACTTGTACATAATAATATTAGGTCTATGGGTTAAGTTTTTAGGATAAGTGTAGTGTAAGTATTTATTAGGAGAACTTTGTTTTGAAAAATTGTCTTTTGCAAAATTCGCGCCAAAATTTCATCTAAATTGCAAAACAGTCTGGAAAAATTAATTTTATAATTTGTAAGTACAAATTATGAAATATTTAAAAAATAATTCTTCATAACATTTATTTTCTGGAAAGGCATTTGTTTTTTGACAAAACTAATTTTTTGACAAAACTAATTTTTTTTCGAAAAAATAATGCATAATGTGGTTGTCCCTGGTCATTATTAGTATCTTCGTCACCACTGAGGTCACTGACATAATCACATTCTGCATCAAACTTGGGATTGACCCTAACCAGAAATAACTTTGATATTGCCATCTAGCGCCCTTTCTTGGCAGAGCTATGTTGTGACAATAGGATGCCGACACGGTTAATTCAGTATATTCCAAAAGATTTGCTCACCTTGCCTTTTTTTGCCCTCAGATACATAATGCAAACCAACGGCAGCATAAAACTGGATACGGACAGGATGACTGCTATAAAGTGATTGAAGAGGAATATAAAGACAAAAACGCGATAAAAAAAATACACGACAGGTCGACGGCATAATATGGAAGAAATTAAATATCAGTTTTTCAGTTGAAGGGCATAATTTTAGTGAAATTTCGAAGCTTCTCACAGAATTGAAAGGTTGAGTTTTTGGTGGGAGTTCACGGTTTGATCATACACAGACGGGATTTTTTAACATTCTGTGGATATGTTAGGACCGTCCTGTTATTTGCAAGTGCGTCTTTCCTACTTCTATCTAATTAATTACGTTTTCTAATCAATGTCCGTAAATTTCTGTTGGCCGTGTCATTTTAATTATCTTCAGTAGAATCATATGTTTTACTACGTGGTGAAGATGTTTTTTTGAGTACGAAACGCCAAAAAAAAAGAATGTCAATGTCGTTTGATTTTGTTTCGATTTAATTGACTCTTTAGTTGAGCATGTAAATATAAACTAGGAGTAAGTTTTTATGTATGTGCGTGCGTGTGTGTGTGTGTGATGTGTGAACACAAATTTTTTGATGGGAAAAAATACGAAAACTTTAATCATGGATGAACTGCCGCTATAGTTTATTCTCCTCATTTTTTGCCACATTTCGCATTTGTATACTTAATATACAATTGTGTTGGCTGCAACGCATGTTTACAACAGCAATTTGAACGAAACAATTTGTAGACTATTTTTGATTTAATACATGTTGCCTTGTCTGTGTCGATGTTCTTACTCAGCATTCTGCGTGTGTCAGTCGTTGATAAGTCATTTCCATTTCTATTCTTAATAGTTTAGGCGTCTTGATACAAAAAGTTATTGTGTTTTTACGTGACTCGTATAAACATAGTTCCGGGCTAGGTCAAGAGGCAGAATGCCACCAGTTGTTCTAGAGCGTCCGAAAATGAGCCGAGCCATGTGGGAGGCATTGAAATCCCACATTCTGAGGGAGCGGCAGCGGAAAAAGCAAGGTAAAATGAATTATTTGAAGTAAATACTTCTTCCCGACAACTAACTATGAATTCATGGTATTGAGAGATGTCAAAGGTCTCAAACTCATCTGTTTTCTTCTTTACTGATTTACAGAACTGGAGGCAAACGCTGAAGTTGAAAGGCAGCGAAAAGAACGAGAACGTCAGTTGAAGCAAGACTCGATGACTCTCAGTGAAACGAAAGATCAGATATCGGCACTGGACGTACGTCTTTCATCATTGAAGGAAGAAAAACATCAACTTTTTATGCAATTGAAAAAAGTTCTACACGAAGATGATACACGAAGACGACAGCTACTGAGCAAGGAAGCAAGGTTACAGCAAAACATTTCTTGAAAATCAAGAATATACGCTTACAAATTTTTCCATTCAAGTACCAATCTTTTTGGAATATCATAGGGACATGTTTGACATGCACATATTACATTTATTATAGTACGTGTGTCATGTACAGACTGAATGAATTTTATTTGACTACACTTTTTTTGACTGATGTTTTTGTATAAGTTTATCAATACCACCTCAATGCCGAGTTTTCATTGTATTTTTTGCTTATGAATTTCAGTGAAATGATGCAGGCCCAAAATTACATGCCGCATCCGGGTCTCCCAATGTCAGGACAGCCTCAGATGTTGTTTCAGCCAGCTGTACTTACTGCAAGGCCGACATTGTATACTATGCCCCGAGTTTCTCATGCTCCACAGCATAATCAAGCCAGTATATTAGCACCGGTATGTATACTAAACTACTATTGTGAAATAAGTACATACTGCTGTATTAGTCCAAGTAATATGCTGATGTGTGTCAGGGAAGGTCAAATTTTAATTCATAAGGTATTTAGTTGATTTGCTCTTCGCAGCGCTTTGACGGCGGGATGAAGCGCTCTAGAACACCGTCGCCTCCACCCCAGCCGCATAATTACAAGTTTGGACCATTCAAGCCTCCACCTCAAGCAATTCATCCATACCCTCCCAGTATGTTTGCTTCTTACTCTGTACCTGTTTGTGTAATTTACATAATTGTGCAACATTAACCTTATAATATAATTTTTAATCCTTGGCTTTTTACTTATGGCAGAACCTGCAATGCCGTTGCAATATTATCATACTCCGGTGTCCCAACCGCAACAGCAACCTCCACCTTCACAGTCTCATCATGTGTCTGTATCATATTCACCATCGGGAGGACCTCATCCACCGTCACAATCCGCGCCACCTCCGTCAACATTGTACACGTATGCGAGTGCTCCTCCGTCCAGATCTCCAAGTTCTCGAGAAGAACCAAGACCCGCGGGTTTGTACTTACATCCTGGACAAGCGCTGCCGCGGGGCTATGTATTGCACCAGTCTATGGATGTAAGATTTTGGTAGTTGCATGAGGACTGGTCAATATTGTGTTTTGTAGGTGTGTTCATTATTTACCATATTCTTTTTATGAATGTGATTTAGCAACATCCTTCACCTTCTCCCAAATTTGCGGAAGATAATCAAAAGTATTTCCCGCCGCCAACACATTCACTGTCGGTTAGAGGACCAACACCTCCGCACCTTACGATACATCCGGGGTTGTCAATCCAACCACCACAGGTTTTTGTAATTCCCAATTGTCTTTTGTGCATGACTGAGTAACCTTTGTCGCAGAACAAAGTGTAATATTCCCGTGATTTCATTTGTAGGGAGCCTCGAGCGGCAGCATAACGTCTGGTTATCCGATTAGGACAACACCATCTTCGTACCAAAGCCGACCTCCGTCACCACATGTATGTACACAGTGATACATAGCAGCGACTTAATATGTACAATATTGCGGCAATATTGCGTAATGATTAATAATATACAAATCATGATTCTATTATTTTTGCTTCAAAAGGTTGGTTACCCCAACCATGGTGGAGCAAGGCTTTCTTACAGCAATCATCCGCAACATGGCCCGCCGGCTGTGTCACCCCATGGTCAACCGGTGTCTTTAGCTCATCCCCAGCAGGTCACCATTTCTAGGTACACCACCCTCCCTCCCGGAATTCCTCGTGACTAACTTGCATTGTATTTTGAAAAAAAATAATACTTTGTTGGGTATCAAGTACCTGTTTACAGGATTTTTTGTTTTGTTTTTTATGTTTGATTGACTTGTACTTACCACATACGCCAGAGATCTAAAAATTGTACAGGCTCAAAATTTGTTATCTTAAACATTTTCCAAATGTTTACTAAAGATGGGTTAATTTATATTTGTAAAGTTTTCTACACTGAATTGATGGAATTGTTTCCTCATTCGTAAAACTACTAAAACTTACTCATCGTACATGTGAATTGATGTCCACAATTGCACGAGTGATTGTAAGAATTGTTGGTAAACACTTGTTGTGATCACAAAAGGATTTTTAAATAAAATTTTATTAGAAAATTCCAATTGAGGAACTTGAGATCGGTTTCTTGTTACTTGTACATGTATGTTTGTATATGTATACTATACCTATATGAATGAATATGAATACATAATAATATGCATGACATTACGTATCTGCATATTACGATTCTCTGATATACCGTTGATTGATTGCACTATTGTAGGACGGTTTTGTAGCAGTTCAGGGAATTGTTAAAGTGCTCAACCTATTCGATCTGTCTGTTGTACCATTGTATCGTATTGTATGCAACCAGTAATACCTTGATCTGTTATACTTCCGCGGCTTTTTTGTCCTTTTTTTGCTGCGGCTGTTGCTGCGTCTGCTGCTGTTGCTGAGGTTGATTCATTCCACTTGGATCAGGTACGGAAATCTCTCTGTTCTCGTACATCCAAAATCCGTTGAAATCCGTCAAAATGCTAACAACCACGTCCCCACAGCCGCTGAAATTAATCATTCCCATAAAGATGTAGCTTGCAGAACGCGATACACATAGGTATGCATAATAGGTATGCACATGCACATACATACATACTGTTTTGAATGTCATCAGTGTTTAGATTATTGTAACGCAATCAATACTGAACCGGCTTTAAAAATAAAGTACTTTACCTTCGGATCAAATCATGTAGCGTGATTTGAAAGGGATCTTTTGGTTTAACCATGTCATAAATTTCATCCTTGACGTCATCAAAATGTATATTATCCATGCCCTGCTTACGTAAAAATTTAATAATGTCCTGCAATAAAACAAGGTTAATTCGTTAAAATAGCCACCAGTATTAGTTTAATTTTCTCTGATTTATGATGACGTTGTTGGTAGTAGTTTATTGAGAGTTTAAACCTTAAAGAAAAAATGCAAGCAAAAAGAATTTAAATATCCTTTCTGGTTGATATCCAAAATTCGGAAAAAGTACTGAATAGACTGAGGTTCGCGACGATTCTCCATGGCCAACACAAAATCCAAGTAAGTGCGGTAGTCTATTTCACCGCCAAAAGTAAGATATTCTTGAAACATTCTATTCACAAACGTCTCGGTCAATGATCCGTTATTCCAACTATAAAAGCAAATCAATTAGATTAAACATTACGTGTCATTGTATTGATAATGGTTATTACGTTATTAGTTATTATTTATTAATATTAATTAATAATAAATTAATTATTATTAATTATTATCATCAATTATTGTACGTACAATTAATATTTTATAAGTAATAATTGCCAACACTAAGCAAACGAAACTAACTTCATTATTTCTTGCTTGCTCAGCATGCCATTGTGATCTTGGTCCAAATTCAGATAGTTCCCATAAACACGCATTGTCGACTGGAAAGAGAACCAGTTGGAATCTCTCGGTGGTTCATCTTCTCGTAACTACACAAAAAAATCATCTTGTGAACACAAGCATACGTTTTTCATCACTGGAGGCGACATATTGTTGGAACAGCCGAATACTAAAAACGACACTATTATATACATATACAAATTTTAAAAATGAACAAAAAATATTTGGGATTGAGAGTTGCGCACCATCGAAACAATTGGCAACATAATCTCGGCCTCATGTAACTTATTCCAAATTGTGGGTGATAAAATCCAACACTTTCCTAATTTGATATACCTACATGTACGCTCAAACGTCTCTCTTTCTCTTGAATACTAAAAAACAACTCTTCGTGGAAGTTATCGTATTGTCAATCAATTCAACCGACATGGAAAGAAATTCAACTAAGATCAAGAATGCGCTAGCAATCTCCAACTTTTTGTTTGAAAGCCACTCACTACTTCATTAATCTTGTAAGCATACAAGAAACCTCGATGAAACGAGATTTAGACAAAAATTGGTGATTCATGTGTACCATGATATGATGGTGTAGTAGTGTAGTCAGTACTCACACAGTAAATAAAAAATACTTCTTACATCTAGCAAGTCATCAATAAATCCGCAGCTCAGAATATCCAATATTCTTATTCGACCAGTTCGATTAGGGTCCAAAAAGAAGAAAAATTTTCGTACAGCCGTACATACATAGAAAGGCAAAAACGTACTATCCAAGCCCTTGAGTTGCACCAAGGTTGGTATTAGTTCATTTATATAGCTTTCCAAGCCCTACATCATAACAATCATGTCAAAAATTCACGAGTAATACAGCAAATACGACCAGTAAACGAGCGATCAGATCACAAATACATAATAAATATATAGTTATAATTACGGATTCTTTAATGTATCCTCGACCAGTGTCATCATAAATTGATAAACCGATTCGGGTTTGCTTTAACCAGGTTTTTCGCATGACGTAGTTAAACAAAGTTGTAACAGAAACTCTTCCATAAGGATCATCCATAAGCAGCTTTGCAAATACTTTTGGGCTCAGGATTTTCCTAAATCAAAAGAAAATTAAATATAACATTCCCGTTTAGTGCACGTAAAGTGAACCAACATATTATAGATGTTGAATACATATATGTAATGTACATAATATGTATACTTATAGTTACGTCTCAAGTTTAGCTTACGCTTACTTGCACTTGGTGCTGACCGCCGAAGAACCCAGAAGGTTTTGAAAATCAAAGAAATTGATGAATTTTTCATCATTTGGTAAACCGAAAGGCGGACTAGCATGTTTCTCCAAAGTCCCATACAAATCCTGTTTGTGTTTAACAATATTAATGTTCTGTACAAAAAGATCCATAAATCATATAAAATCACTATGAATGACAAGCATGAACTAACTGTGAGTTCATCATGATCAAATAGGTCTTGACTTTTACGCATCAGCAACATTTCCCTGGCCTCATCTCGAATTTTTAGTTTCATAAACTCATCCGCCTTCGGAAGCTGGAATACCCAGGAAAATAAATATTACATGTTATGTAAACATTATTCCGAAGCAAATGTGAACGCGAAACAAATGTAAAAAGTAAAACTACAGAAAGTAATTCAAAGAATGACTTATACTTGATTGAAAAACGCTGGAGGGAAAACCTTTGAACCGTCTTCACCAGTTTGTGCCAGAAATCGTTTAATAGTCTCTTCCTCTTGCTCATTTACTGAATTATTCGAACTTTTGTCTTGTTCCAACATTGCTACTTTCTTCTTCAGGTCTTCCTTAATCGCTTCCATCATTAATATTATCAAACAGGTCAAACTGACACACACGCTCACCCTAAAGTTAAATTATGCAATGAATGATCGAGTTTTTCTAGCCATCTATAATTCCAGATCAACTGGGTTTTTTCTAAAAATGAAAATAGGATGTTTTTTACGCGAACAAGATTCAATTGGTAAAAACAAAAACAAGATTCAAACGCTAACAAATTCTTGAATCAATCAACGAATCAACCGGCTTTCAACTTTATCTATATAATCTATAGTTTTCCTTGTCTGCAGTATACGTCCTTGCCAAGGCGGTAAAGTTCTTATCTTCTCATTTTAAAAATTCCTTCTCATGTTCTCATACCAAGTTACCAAGAAACAAACAGATGATTTTGATTTTTGATGAATGATTTTTATAACATCCGTAAATACTTAAGTCCTTACCTTCGGGTTTGTTGGGTACTCCCAAAACTCTGTCAAAAGGGTGAATATTAATCAGCAAAAGTTCATAACATTTACATTAACTACACTTACTAGATTCGTATCAACGACTAAGCCCTAGGCCCTAGGATTAGTACGACCAGATTGGAACATTAAATCTCACCAGGGACTCGTGAATTACGGTAACGCAATCTGTTTTATTGTTGAAATTTGAAATGCAGTTTACGTGTATAGTATAAGTATCAAAATCCCCTCGTTTTTCGTGTTCGTGATGCACGTTACTGAAGAATGATTTGACAATGACAAATGATTCGTAATATAAAATTCGTGCCTATGGAATTTGTTTTACATTGAACTTTTTGTTTGGGAAGGATCTTGTGCGCTTCTTGATACTTTAAAAGTTCTTTGGAAAGTATCAAATCGTCAAATGAATCACGCGCCGGCCGTTATTTTCAACCGGTTGCAGAAATCTCGAATTTTGTTTCAAGTTAGTTTGCAATTTTGTCTGTGTGTATCTATAATACAAAAATAGACTTCTGAACCTATTTAAACAAAAACGTAGTTTATAGGTTTATACTATATTTACTTATGTTGGAACAATGACAGCTGTGTAAAGTTGGTAATAGCCACAATAACCAGAACCAGTGCTCCTCACATTCAGCGCAGCCTGTCCCAGCAAGAAGGACGTGCTTTCTCTTTTTAATTTAAAAAAAAGGAGAGTATGAATTAACTTTTCAAAATATTATTAAAATATAGGCAGGAGAAAAGGTAATTGACCTTGAAAATATGCTGCCGTGACCCCTGACCTCCCGTGTCAATGAAAACCACCCGCCTTTAACATTACAGATTTACACAATGTCAATGTACCAACTTTGCCATACTCTTCACGAGGTTTTCTTAGTTACATCGAATTTATTTAATCTTAGTTGATAAAAACTGCTTTTCAAATAAATTCGATTAATAATAATAATTATTGTAGAATGTCGCAAGTCGCAGCTCACAACGTCACAACATACATATACCTATAGCGTTTCTTATTTCTCTCGGCAGGATCACCGAATTCGTGGGCTGAGACTAGACAACGGTTGTTTCGCAATGGCGAGTAGAGCAGAAAGGGTAAAGCAGCGTTTGGAGAAAGAATTGGAAGCTACTCATGTTGAAATTATGAATGAATCGTACATGCACAATGTTCCAAAAGGCTCAGAGACGCATTTCAAAGTGGTTGTAGTCTCGCCATCCTTTCAAGGAACTTCACTCATTAGTCGGCACAGAACGGTAAAAGTCTTTGCACTTTCTTCTGCTATTCTGCATGGTGCTGTCAGGTAGGTGATGCGAAGTTCATATTGGCATAATCACAGCATGATTTTAATTAACAATTTTTTGTTGATGTTGAAAATGTAAAGGTTCAAGAGTTGTTAAAAGAAGAGCTGGCCAATGGACTCCATGCGTTATCTATTGTGGCTAAAACACCTTCAGAGTGGGAAAAATCTAACCCAGTTGAGCCAAGTCCGAAGTGTATGGGCGGATTCGGGAAATAGTGGAGAAGGAGGAGTGTCTAGTATCTACCAGGAATAGTTGAATTCCTATATAGTCTCTCGATGCGTGCCTTGCAAGACCTCAACACTAACATTGTTTTTATATCATTTGGTGATTGTACTTGTACAGTGATATAGTGTTCCAATGTACTAACAAAAAATACACACGATATGTGTAGCAATAAAAGTGCTTTAACTTTTATTTGCCAAATTAAATGTTGTTTACTCAATGGAAAATTCATTAAGTCCGGACATAAGCTTATCTTCAGCAATTACTTCATCGCGGCACCGAGAATTTTGGAGTTCCCTGCGAATCTCGGGTGTAATCTGATAGTGCGAATGCGCTCGTAACAAGTTGTGTAGAGCCTCCTTTTGCTCGGAGCTTGTAAAATCCTTGTACCGCTGAACAAATACTAGAAGTGCTTGATGCCACAAAACAGGAAGCTCTCGCTTATCGTTTTCAAACCTTCAACGAAAAAAGGAGAAGCGTTATCATACGTGTATGCAAACATGCAAAGCATATTGTATTAAAGCATACATTATGTAGATTGTATTCCTACTTGAGAAAATGGTAAACAATTGCATCAATGACCCGGTAAGGTAACGCGTATTTTTTATCCAGAAATACTCGAATGAAGATGGAATTCGCTCCTGAGTAGTCCATTTCCGCGATTTTCAACATTGCAGCAGCTGAATGTAGCAAGGGTACAGAATTTTTGGCTAAAACAGATCCCACTATTGTAGCTTCCCGCAAGGTACAGTCTCCACCCTACAACAAAATAATTAACTCGTCCCGTGATATACATATATTCATCAAACGGTGATTTGGGTCAAATGAAACCTCAATAACTTACCTCACACAGAGGAATCAAAATTCCTTTCATGACTGCTCCGGGTTTGAACAGTGCCTTCCTAAGCGCTTGGTATAGATGGAAGTTTAGCTTTTTATATTGCAGTATGTCATCCCTTATTCTCGGTAACAACACTAAATTGAAAAAGCGTTGCGCCATTTTCTCCTTCAGATTGGATGTGAAAATTCGTGTGGCTTGATACATCGCAGCAGCAGTCCAACCGTCTGGGTCTGAAATATTTATATGTATTATACGTTATGTATTTCATTGTCATTACATTGTATGTATGATAGTAAGATGCAGTGTATGTACATATTATATTTACTGTAGTACTAATTTAAACATATGTAACGGTATTTTGCTATGACACGCAAATACATTTCTTAAAATACATAGGTATGTATTCTATGTATGTATGTATGCTGACATTATTCAACATCCTACCTGTAATTTGAAGAACCTGTTCCCAGTTAATTAACCTTGGAATTAGTTTAAATGCTTTTGGAAGTTTCCCACTCCTATACCTTTTAAGAATATCTCGAACGCCTTCGTACATTTTCTCTACTCTTGGATCCAATTTTTGAACGTTTATACCTGCAATTAGAAATATTTATTGTTTCAGTGCACAGAAATCATAATAGGCTAATAGACTTTGCAATTTAATAATTTGCAATGCGTACCAGCATCCGAAAACTGAGACTCCAATTCTGTTTGCTTTTCTGTTATTTTTTCCATAATCAAGTCCGCCAACCGCCGAGTGGGTTCTGGATTTTTATTCATAAACATCATGAGCGCCTTCTCTTCTTCCGGATCGATTTCCTGCAGAGTAGATTATAGAATACGTTTGATGATCTTCAAGTAAAGGTGTGAAGAGTCACAACAAGAAAAAAGTTTACTATTGTTGCAACTGGTAACTTACAACTTCCTCATATCCAGCTTGTGATTTCCCATCCTCTTCTAGCTCAAAGTCATCCGACGCATCAGAATCATCATCTTCACCTTCTCCAAGGCTAATAGTAGTCCTAAAATTACTAGATTTGCTGCTGCTGTCACCATCCTTAACTCCTTCTTCCAGCTGCAGCTGCTGCTGTTGCTTGCGAGCTTCTTTTAGGATCTTTTGAGTAAGTTTCTCATCCACGAACTAAAATTACATGGAGCGAATATAAATAATAGCCACGAACAACCAAAACCCCACTAAGCCCATCAAAACAAACATATGTGTGTCTGAAAAATCAGATGTAAATACAAAAATATTACGGGTCACGGGCAGCACCAAAGATTAAATGTGCATAACATTGCGTGATTGACATCTGTACCTACCTCAGGCTCCGTCTCGCCCTTCATTAGCCTGGCTTTATTTCGTGATTTGGCGTCCAATGGGTCCACCTCACGATCCGAAACTAATTGGTCCCCCAAAGACGTACGTCCAATAGGGTTACTCCTCTTGTCTTTATTCTTATTCTTCTTGTGCTTCCCCATATTGTTAGTGCACACCTAAAAATGATACAAACGCAGAAAACAGTTTTATTTACTTACAACTTACACTGGCGTGTGTCACTACCTCACTACCACTAGCACATCATATGGGAAAAGTCAATACATATTAACCAAGTACAGATAACTTTGTAAATAATATTTGATATCAAACTCGCATTCGCTTTACGCTAAGCTCAAACTAAAACTTATTTAGTTCTATTGTTCAATTGTTCTACATAATATTATAGTAAATATTTGTATTTTATTTTCCATAAAAAAATATATTCTGACTTTCTGACTTTGGACGAGAACAAACCCTTGTAATGAAAAAACATGTATTGAAAAACATGAACACAAGGCAAAAGCAATACAAGTTATCAAAATTACTTACCGGTGTCAGGTAGCAGTTGGAAATCGCAATACAAAATTATTGGTGACAGTTTTGACCCAATATGACCTGAAAAAAGTTCGCGTTCTATTTTTGTTTGAACGAGACGACAAGGACCACGCACATGCACCAAGAAAATTTAGGAGAGAGAATACGATGACGAGAAAAAAAGAAAACCATGCGGTTCAAATTCAATTTTAGAGCCTTTGCAAAGATATTCGAGAGGCGCAAAAGTTTAAAAATATCGTTCAGAGAGCAGACGAAGTGAGAAGTAACACAGTGACAGAGCGAGCTTGAGCGTAGAAGTAGAATCAAATAAAAGTGTATTTGTGTATTGTATAAATACCTTTAGACTTACAAGTAAGGTACGCCACATGTAAAACACGTTTGGAGCTGATATTTT
>JAQGBT010005221.1:0-14765 GCA_034698585.1 Disparrhopalites patrizii
CATATATATATACATATATATATATATATAAGAGATATGGAACAAAAGGAATGGGAGAATTTCCAAAATGAATGAAGAAAAGAGTGAATAATAGTAGTCGGAGAAATAATGGACATTGCGGAGGATGGAAATGAGTAAAAAGTGTAGAAAAAAGGAGAAAGTCCCATGGTCATTTCTTCCCCAAGAATCTGCACACGCTGTGGCCTGTCTCTCCCCCTTATTTTTTATGCATGAATTGCAGAGGGTGTTATGATGATCATTTCGATGAAGGCCATTAATAGACACTCTATTTATGAGTCTGACCTGCCACTGACACTCCAGATAAAACTTGCCCATTTATTCGCATTCCGCCAGCCTCTCCCGTTGTCGTCCATGCATGTATGTACGTGTCATGGAACAAGTTGTAATGGAGGGAAAATAAAATTTCATTTAGTTGAGCAAAAATACTCTGGGTACGTCCCTCTTTTTGCCCATCCCACGCATAAGACTCCATGGAAGAGACAGAGAGAGAGAGAGAGAGAAAGAGAGGGAAAGCCTGTAATTTATTTAATTAATTACACCCGACAACCTCTGCAAGGCATACAAATTTGAGGGAGGACATTAAAGTGACCTACAATGTCTTTGGGGGTGGCGGCGTCCTTTTTGAATGTCTTCAGACCTTCTTGAAATACGTAATTTTTCTGACAGTGTTCTCTTATATTTTCTGGTGTTTTTCCATGTTTTTTCCCAGTGTCGTTCCCATTTCAATCCATTACATTTGTGTACAAATTTGGTTTTTTACTGGTATGGTTTGTTGCCTTTTTCTTTCTGTTGTGGTGACGTTCTAGAGCTTTCTCTTCTTCTGGCGGGGTTGCCTTTTTATAATTTTGATTGCCCGTGTTTTGGCGAATTTTTCCCATTTTCTTCATTTTCTACACATTTACTTCATTTTCTTTGAGTTTATTTCTCCTTGCTCGTGTCTTTGCTTTCCCGGTTGATTTACTTTGTTACATTTTTGATTTTTCTCACTCTTCGAATTAGGGATTTTTTGTATGTTTAACTTTTGTCGGTATTTTCAAACTTTTGACAGCGTTTTTAGTGTGCTTGTTTTATTTGATTTCTGTTCTCATTTTTATTTTCTCTATGGCTTTCTTGTATTTTAGTTAAATTTTTTTGTATGGTTTGCTTGTGTTTTTTCTTATTTCTGCGTTGCTATTTGTATTCTGCATGTTTAGATTTTCTTTTTCTTATTTATATATTTTTTCTTTGCTTTTGCGTTTGTATTCTGAGTCTTTGTTTTCTCCGTTTTGCTGTTGCTTTTTTTATTCGTACTGTTGATTTGTATTCCTTCTTTGTTCATTTCTGTTTGCTTTTTCATTTGTTATTTACCTATTTGTTTGCTCTTGTTTGCGTTTTTATTCGCATTATATCTCGTTGCGTTCTCTTTTTGCAATTCTATTTTCTTCTGTAATTTTATTTTTTCTCCGTTTTTCTGTTTACTTCCTTTCTTTTCTGTCTTCATCTGCTGGCTTTCGCTGTCTATTTTTGAGCTTACGTTTTATTTCTTTTTCTCCGTAGTTCGGGGCTTATTTTCTCTTTTTATTTTTCTCCTTGTTTTTGGGCTTGCTTTCCATCTTTTCCCGCTTTTACATTTTAGTAGTTTCTCTTACTTATTGTGTTTCCTGTTTCTTCTATTTCTTGTGCTTGCTTGTGTTTTGTAATATTTACTCTTTTTTCTCCAGAGATTTTCTTTTCCATTCATTTTGGTATTTATTTTACTATTTTCCCATTTTTCCAATTCTTGTTATTAATTTTTAATTTTTTCTCGGTCCTCTCGCTTAACTTTCTCCATTTTGTCCGCTTCTGTCCCCACTGTCTATAGGAGTCTTAATATTTAGAAATAATTAATAATTCGAAATTCAGATTTGCCCTGAACTATGGATTGTCTGACGCATTTGTTCGTAATAACCAAATTCAAGTATTTTTTCTGGTAAAAGAAGGAATTTGAGAAATTCCTACACAACAAATCAGTGGATCTTCTAGTCAAAATTCCAAATAGAAATTACTGAACAGAAATTCAAGGATAACTTGGAAGACACAAAAGAGGGATAAACTCAAGAGCTAAAATGAAATCCGGGTGTGCTCTGATTAACCTTGAGACGCCTTGAGAAAGTTTGGTCTCATAAACTGCCGGCGGAGCTTCCCGGCTAGGTGCCTCCTTTCATTGTGTGGTAACTTTCACTTCCAAAATAAGTTTGAACACTTGCAATAGTCGTTCTTTTCCCGGGGATGGAATGAGGGTCTTTAGACCTATCATCACTTCCTAATACAGTTATCCAGTAATTCCCATTATTTCCCCCTCCGCCTCCTCCGCCCTGTCTCTGTCGACAGTCTCCCACACCTCCGACAAGGCAAGAAGGTTAGGAAAGCAGCGGGAATTTAACGTCCGTCCAAATGTGCAAACACAAGACTTTCTCCGTTAGGAAAACACATACTCAAGTGTGGCTTGGCTCTGAATAGAGTGCCAGTATGGAGCAAAATTTCATTTAGCCCTGGCGTGTACCTTCAAGTGTCAAGTAAAACCGTTGGGAGAATCAAAGCAAAAATATTAAATAGCAAGAATTTAAGACGGGTGTTAATTGTAAGTTGAAATTCGCCTCCCAGACTCATCAACAATTATAAGGTTAAGGCAAAAAAATGCCAAATTTCACCCGTGGAAATTCGTCAAACACTATAAAACCTAACGAAAAGAAAGTCAAAGAGAGAACAATTTCAGGAGAGGACAGGAATAAAACAAATTTTAACTGTAGGCGAAAGTAACACGAACGAAATAGTTATCAAAGCAGAAACAAATGCAATAAATGAAAGCAGGTTTGAGTAGGAAATTGTAACCTAAATGGGACTAGAACGCATGTGAAATTTTTAGTTGAAGTGTAGGAGAAAGCAAATTAATGAAAATTGAAGTAAATGTAACTATGTTCAAGTAGAAATTACAAAGGGCAAAAGAAACTAGAGCGTAAGCACGGTGGATAGTTAAAACACATTTTGGCCAACAGTAAGAGACTGGCGCAAAGAAATCGAGAAAAAGCAAGGCCAATTCGTCACGGTGAAAGGACAAAAAGTAAAGACAATAATATATAGCAGAAAGTGGCTTAGAAAAAAGCAAATTTTGAGAAGATAATATACTTACAAAACAACATAATTGTGCATAGATGAATCCAAAGAAAGGCCGGAAGATTCTGTACAGGCGAAAGCACAAAAACATAAAAACAAATAAAGGGAAAATTACAAACAAGTATAGGGGCATTTTGACCCGGAAAAAAATTCTTTTATAGAAGAGATAATCGGAAATATTTTCATTTATAGAGAAATTAAAACTATAAATGATAAAAGTGGGCGAATTTTATTTTTCAAAAATTCGACTTATAATTATACATGTGCAAGGGAAATAATGACACATTTTAACTCGGAGAAATTCGGCGTAGACATTTTATGGCACATTTTAATTCGCAGAAATTCGGCATAGACATTTTATGACACATTTTTACTCGTAGAAATTCGGCGTAGAGAAAAGAAAGTATGACAATTTTTAATGCGGAGAAATTCGACGTAGAATGGAGAAAGTACGACAATTTTTAACGCGGAGAAATTCGACGTAGAATGGAGAAAGTATGACAAAATTGAACACAAAGAGATTCGGCGTAGACATTTTATGGCAAAGTTTAACTCAAATAAATTCGGCATAGAAAGGAGAAAATGCAACAATTTTTAACGCGGAGAAATTTAGCGTAGAAAGGAGAAAGTATGACCATTTTTAGCGCGGAGGAATTCGGCGTATAAAGAAGAACGTCGTATGACAATTTTTAACTCATACAAATTCGGCGTAGACATTTCATGGCAAAGTTTAACTCGGAGAAAATCGGTGTAGCGAAGAGAAAGTATGCCAAATTCTAAGTTCCGGAAATTAGCCGAAGAAAAGCTAAAGTGGTTTAAATATCCCCCGAGAAATTGAACAGCCAAACAAGCCCTTAAAAGCGTAGCATTCCCTATCGTGGAAAATGCCCACAAACCGGAGAAAGGCACTCGATAAAAAGGAGACAACGCCAAAGTGGAGTGGAGAAGTGGCGAAAAGGACGTAAAGGAAAGGAGAAAGCCCCTAAGAAAATGTCCCAAATGTCGCTGAGTGAAATGGGAGAAGACAGGGAAAAGGTGGTGGAAGAGGATGTTGAGAGCCCTTGAGCATCACCTCCTTTTCTGTCCCCTCCAAAAAAAAAAAAGCTTTCACCCAGTGTGTGGCCAAAACATGTAGATTTTAGTATTATTGCTCCTGAAACTTTTCACACCACATAAATAACATGGAAAGGAAGTTCCCACACACACATGGGGTGTAATGGCAGTGGATATACTTACAAGGAGACAGCTCGTAAGACATCCCAGTTAGTATGTACGTATATAGGCCTCATTCTCCTTTGGACCAAAACACACGCACATATGGGAATAATAATAATAATAAGCTTTTACTACCACCGCCACCACGACTAATAGCAAATGTCCGAAATCTATTTATATGTTTTTTGGGGCGGAGGACCATGGGCCCAGAAGGGGTCTGGCTCTTTCTAAGCCTCCTTAAAATAAAGAGAGCAAGGGAAGAAATGCCTCTACCCTTTCCAACTACAGCTTGACACAGATAGCACATGTACAGTAATGTCTGTAATGCATGTCTGTAATTGCGTTTGGGGAGGAAAAGACGGCTCCTATAATTTGTGGGACATTATACATACAGACATAAACGAAATGATCTTTTAGGCACGGGAGAAAGCACGGAGCAAGGAAAAGGGAAAGCCACATGCTCTTTACAAGGATTCTGGTGGGGGGGGGGAAATAAGGAAATAATTACCCAAGTTAAAAAAATCTGCTTCACCTTCCCTTACTTTTACTGGACTTTCTCCGTATCCATGCTATTTTATACTTTTATATTCTTGTTTGCTCAAATTCCACTAATTTTCTTGTATTTTCGGCGTTGTCATTGCTTTCTTCTTACTTTCATTCTACACTTTTTTTCTTACTTTAATTTTACGCTTCAACTTAACGTAAAAAATTAACGTTTTAATATTTTTTTTAGTTTGTTGGCAAATTCCGCCAGTTTTTGCTTTCCATTATTTACCTGCCACCCAATTGTGTTCAGTCATTGTTGTTAAGCTACTTTCAACTTTCCTTTTGTAACTCTAGATAATAATGTTTTCCGTTTTTTTGCAGCTCTTCGCTGCTTACCGTTGTGTTTAAATTGATATTCTGATTTTGATTTTTGATATTTTCCATTTGTTTTTGTTACATTTCGTTGGTTTTTAGTGATTTTCCGTTGCTATTTGCTAGTTTTCCTTTGCGTTTTGCTAGTTTTATTTTGCATTTTGCTAGTTTTGCGTTGCTTTTTTGCTAGTCTTGCTTTGCTCGTTACTAATTTTCCGTTGCTGTTTACTGATTTTCCTTTGCCTTTAGCTAATTTTACTTTACTTTTTACTAATTTGCCTGTGCTTTCTACTAGTTTTCCTTTACTTTTAACGAATTTTCGTTTGATTTTTACTAATTAGCCTTTGCTTTCTACTAATTTTCCTTTGCTTTTCACTAATTTTCCTTTGCTTTGTGCTACTACACTTCTTTTGCTTTTTACTACGTTTAAATTGCTGTTAGTTGCTTTCATATTGGTATTTTTACAATGTTTTGCGCTACTTTTACATGGCTTTGAGATGCAGTCACATTTTTTTTTTACTTTTACACTAATATTGACTACTTTCAATTTGAGTTTTGTCATTTTATTTTGTTTGTATCCTACATTTTGCTTAATTTTTCTGGTCACTTTACCTTTCTGCTATCCTATTGCTTTGATTGTGCCGTCGATGCTATGTAGAGCATGTATCTAGCTGTAAGTTTATGTTTTATAATGCGTTTTGGCTTGGATTGTAATTTGTATATGTTTTGGTCAGACTTAGACTTTAATTGGTTTTTTGAATTATTATATTTTTCATTTTACATTGCTGCCTGTTAAATGCTTGCCAGCGATTTCGGTTTGGATTTCGAACTTTCCTTTGCCCTCAAAATATTGTTTATCTGCTCTCCCTGGAATAATTCGGGCTGTCCTCCACGTATTTTTAAGATATTTTAGTGGGAACATATGTTGAGGAGAAAGTCATGGGAGGAAGCTGGTGATAATAAATGGGAAGAGAAAGCCATGTTATCCCTGGTATGTTATGCTTGAGGCCATTCTTGTCAAAGTGATAAGAGACGACACGCACCCAAAGGGACCCTATTTTCTCCCTCTCTCTTCCCCTCTAACATGGAGAAAGCCCATGGAGAAAAAACATCATGGGGGAACCGGAGAAAAATAGTTGTGTGGACACTCTTGTCAACATTTATGGGTCTGGGGAAAGTGGTGAAAGTTGTCTTATGGCCGTGTTGGAATGCGGATGATAACTCTGTCTGAAGAGGGCCATATTGCCTAAGATCCTTTGCTAGAGCTTGAGACCAGAGATTTAGGTCCCTGACAACTTTCTCCAGAACCCAAAAAAGAAAGCCTTTTGATCTTCATCTCTCACTGGGAATAATTGTGGTGTTTTCACTGAATTTAATTCTTTCCATTCAAATGGTGGATTTATTCAAAATTTTCCGGGACGAATCCCATGGTTTTCTCACCTTATAAAGGGGAAAAAGTAATTCGTACTGGGTACATTAGAGGGGGAAGAAAGGGAATGGCTGGAAGTGAGTCCTTCCTTTCAATTATTGATCTCTTTTTTGGTCCCACAAAAAGACCTCTAACCCATATCCATCTAATAAATTTTCTCCCTCTTTCCTCCTCTTAAAAAACTCCCCTCCATCTCCTCCGCCGTCGATTTTCTCCTTCTTTCTCATCCTCAAAAGTACTTTTTTCACCCGGCTTCCATCCGCGTAAAGGGGACAAGGCGGGAGAGAGAAAGAGAGAGAGAGAAAGAAAGAGAGAGAGAAAGAGAGAGAGACTGGTGTGAGGAGGAATGGGGCTATTATCAATGTAGTCAAAGGAGAAGGCCAATAACCACCATTTCTATTTCTTTCCATTCCAGCTCTTTCTCTCATTCTCCCCCAATTTATCTCACTCACTTTAACTTTCTCTCTCTCTCTCTCTCTCTGCCATTCTCTGGACCTATTTTTCTCCCAGTCTGGATGAATCTCTCTTTCATTCTCGAATCTCCCCTTTTTATTCTCTTTGTCCATGCCTCGCTTGTAGACTTTCCCTCCTTTCCCTTTTTTGGTTAATTCTCACTTTTTTCACGTGTATTGTTTCTCTTGTTGCACTTTCCTTATTTAACTCTTTCTAACACTTGGCTCACTTTGGTCACTGTTAGCCTTATGCCTGTTTGTATTCGGCTTCAAATGCTGTCGTTTTTCTCACATTCTCCCTTTTTATTTAGTCTTTTTTGTATTTTTTTTTGTTTCAAACCTTTTGCTTAAGCACGACTTGCTAAATGAAAACAAAGCGTTGATTTAGCAACAGCAGGTGTGCACTACGCATGCGCTGGCAATCTACTTCAGTTTAATCAATGTTTAAATTAATTTTAAATGGCTTTGAAGTCAATTTGAAATCAATTTGAAATGACTTGGACGTCTATTTGAAGTCAAATTTAAATGGCATTGAAGTCATTTAAAGTAAATCAATTTAAATGACTTTCTAAATTCAGTACAAATTTAAATCACTTTGAAACTAAATGTAAAATAATTTCAAATGCTTGTGAAGCCAAATTCAAAACAATTTTAAATGACTATCGAACCAAATTCAGAGTAACTTGTAGTCAATTTGAAGGCCAATTGGAAATAATTCCAAACTAGTTTGGAGCCAAATTTAAAACAATTTAGATGACTTTCCCACTAAATTCAGTACCATTTTAGTTCATTTTAAAATTAAATTCAAAATAATTTCAAGTGCTTGTGAAGCCAAATTTAAAACAATGTTAATTGACTTTCTACCTAAATTCAGACTAATTTGTAATGGCTTTGAAAGTAAATTGGAAATAATTCCAAACATATTTGGAGCCAAATTCAAAAAACGTAAAATAACTTTGTGACTGTGCACATCTTCATAATAATTTTGTATCACTTTGAAACCAAATACAAAATAATTAGAAATGACTGTCAAGCCAAATTCTAGTCCATTTCCTCCTGGGACCATTATAAATTCAAATGGATCAATAAACGAAACAGATTAATGCGACACGCACGAATATGCTTGAACCAGATTTAACCATTTGATTTTCGGCGTTTTTTGCAAATGTTTCTAATTCTAGTACTTGTATGTATATCTAAGCAACTGGGGCATTCAAACTATAGATATTCATTTCGGCAGATGAATATTCTTTTGTAATAAAGAAATAGACTACAGATGCCAAACTCAATGGGAGGAACCTGGAGAATCTCATGGGAGGAAATTAAAAATTCCCAATCAATAATTCGCAGAAAATCCCGATAGTTCTCCCATCGCATGGAGGAAACCCGGCGTACGGAAAAATTTTAAGACCCAACCGATCAAAGTATTATCGAATCGTCGTAATGGGCACGGGATAACAGCAGGAAAAAATGCAAAAAGATTGTGCATTCAAGATTCCGTCATTTAAAGTATTAAAATAAACAATTTGTTAGATAAACAATTTTTTCCTAAATAAATAGGTAATTCGTGCCTAAATAAATAATTTTTTCCTAAATAAATAGGTAATTCGTGCCTAAATAAATATTTTTTTCCTAAATAAATAGGTAATTCGTGACTAAATAAATAATTTTTTTCCAAAGTAATGAATGTTTTTCTAAATAAATATTTTTTTCCAAAGTAATGAATGTTTTTCTAAATAAATATTTTTTTCCAAAGTAAATAATGTTTTTCTAAATAAATATTTTTTTCCAAAGTAATGAATGTTTTTCTAAATAAATATTTTTTCCAAAGTAAATAATGTTTTTCTAAATAAATATTTTTTTTTCAAAAGCTGGTATCCCAAAACGTCTGAAATTGCTTAGTTTTTCTAGTGAAAGAATGTGTTTTCAGATGGGAAATTGGATACTGTAGAAGATTCTACGCAAGGAAATAATGAACAAAGTCAAACTGTTCCAGTGCGTAATATTTCGAAATTTTTCCTTTGAATGAATCGTTTCCAGTGTCTTCCACCCACAATTGAGTGAGACTTGTGTTCTCCTTTTTACTCTTCATCTGCATACGACCATCTTGCTTTCTCTTTGCTACTCAATCTTCCCTTTTGTGTCCCAAAGTTTGTCTCTTTCCCTGCACGTCGAGCCCATTTCTTCCTTTTTGGTCCATCCCTTTTATTTTTGCGATGGCGGAAAGGGAAATTTTTCCATTTATTTCCTAGCACACTTCCCACATCTTTCTATTTGCATTCTCTTATTTCCTCGCTTTTCTTCCTTCAGAACATGATGGGACATTCTTCCCTCTTCTTCCCTCCAAACCAATTCCTCCGGCTTTTATATTCAACGCATTTGTGTACATACGCTATTCCCCCTCATGTATATTTCTATATGTACGTACATACCAATTATGGCACATGTTTTTGTAGTTTTCGAGGCTATAAATACGAATTTATACATGTGTCCCAACGTGTGTACCTAGTACACGAATGACAGCATTTGTATAAAGCATATGGCCGTGCTTTGGTGGCACGTGTATGCAAAAGAGGTCCTAGTCTAAGGGGAATTTCCATTTTGCATACTGTACATGAGGAGAGGAAGAGAGGAAATGCGTGAACAGAGCAAGATAAAAAGGGAGAGAAGAAAAAACACGAGAAAGTACGCCAGATAGAAAGACAAATGGAGAAACAAAGGCAGCAGTGAAAGCCAGAGAGAAAAAATCAAAGACAAAGTCAAATAAAAAACAAGTCAGAAAACAACTGAAAATTAAAAAAAAACGCTTTTAAAAGAAAAAAAGTAAGTTAGAGTGAAATGCAAATAGAGACACAAGGACAAGAGTGACTGCAAGGCCGGAAAAAACAAAGATAGATAGAAAGAAAAATAGAAAGCAGGTGTGAGAAGCACATAAGAAGAAGTAATCCAGTGAGAAAGGCATACATAGGGACAGCAACAAGGGGAAAGCAAGGCAGGCAAAAACAAATGGAGAGACAAAGACAAAATAATAAGCACAAAAAAGTGAAATACATAAAGAGAGAGAAAGAGACAGCCATAACATAAAAATAAATAAACAAAATAAAAACCAAAACCGACTGAAAGAGAAAGCAAAAAAACAAGAGAAATGTAAAAAGAAAGGGAGAAAGCAGAACCAAAACCAAACAGAACGAAAGTAAAATTATAACTGAAAGAGAAAAAACGAAACAGATCCAGTGAAAAACAGAACGAGAGAGATAGAGAAAGTGAATTAAATTGATAGAGAAGAAAACATTGAGAGACAGTGAGTCATAATGAGAGATGGAAAAGATTGAGAGAACATGAGTCAAAATGAGAGGGAAGCCAGAGACAAAGAGAAAGCGAATTAAAAGGAGACAGCAGCGAAAGCAGGAGAGAGAAACACTAATCGAAGTGGAATATATGACAAAAGCGAAAAAGATAGATTTTTCTGAGCACAGAAAATATAAAAGAAAGAGAAAAAGCGAGAGAGACAGTAAGAAAGAAAGCGAAGGCGAGAGGTTAAAAAAGAGGGAAAGTAAGAAAGAAAGCCAGAGAGAAAACAAGAGAGAAAACGAAAACGTAAAAGAGAACGAAAGAGAAAAAGCGAGAAGTTAAACAAAAGAGAAAAGTAAGAGAGAAAGCAGGAGAGAAAGCGAGAGAGAAAATAAAAAATAAATCAAGAGAAAAAGCGAGAGAGAAAGCAACAGAAAAAGCGATATAGAAAGCAAGAGAGAAATCAAGGGAAAAATCGAGAGAAAAAGCAGTAGAGAAAGCGAGATAGAAAGCAAGAAAGAAAGCGAGAGTGAAAGCAAGTGAGAAAACAAGAAAGAAAGCGAGAGAGAAAATAAAAGAGAAATCAAGAGAAACAGCGAGAGAGAAAATAAAAGAGAAATCAAGAGAAACAGCGAGAGAGACAGCAACAGAAAAAGCGATATAGAAAGCAAGAGAGAAATCGATATAGAAAGCAAGAGAGAAATCAATGGAAAAATCGAGAGAAAATAAAAGAGAAATCAAGAGAAACAGCGAGAGAGAAAGCAACAGAAAAAGCGATATAGAAAGCAAGAGAGAAAGCAAGAGAGAAATCAAGAGAAAAATCGAGAAAAAAAGCAAGAGAAAAAGCGATATATAAAGCAAGAGAGAAAGAAATAGAGAAAGCGCTATGTTTATACAATGAAAAAAACTGTTTCATCATGCCACGTTCCATTCGAATGTGCCATGTGCCACCCGAACTTCTCACGCCATCAAGGACCACACGCTCCACGGATACACAGATATTGCTTATGCTATTTACGCAGGGACTGCCAAGCTATTACCAAATCCGATTGTGCCCTCATACAGTATGCTTGACATTATCCTTGACTTCCCTTTTCCTTTCCCCAGGAAAAATAATTCTATTTGAAACCCTGAAAATTGGTATCTATATCAAACTATATGAAAAAAGTATCAAAATTTAACATTCCTTAGTTGCAGAATTCCGCCGTGGACAATTTATTTAAATTTACACTTATACCGGAATAAATCAAGAGTATTGAAGATTTTCTGGGAAAACCAGCCATCCAAAGAGGGGCACCCTGCACGGTTAAAAATCGGCTGGTGTAAACCGAAACGATAGTGTCTTCTTCTGCCCCTTTTGATCTTTAACCATGTATGTTTCGGCTGGCGTATGTGCACATGTGCGTTCTATACGTACAAAATGTCCGTGTATATGGAGCCATATTATAATTATATGGGGTTATATGAGACTTCCGACCCCCCAAAAAATCGGGACAACCTGAGAGCCTTTGGTATATATTTGTGTGCTGTGAACGTGATTTTTCTTCTGGGGTAGAAATTGGACACTCAAACACAGGCACACTCCAGGAAATTGGAGCGCTTTCCCACTAACCTGTGAAGGGGGGAGGAGCGGGAAAAATTAAATGGAAGAGAAAAAAAAACTGTTTGCCTCCATCTCCAATTTCACAATGCACTTTCCCAATTTTTTCCGTTTATTTTGGATACCAGGGCGTTTCAGATACATCAAAGGGATAGGCGGGCATGTCAAAATGGGGCGACCTTGGAATTTGGCTATGAATTTCAAATATCTATATCGTATTTGGAGAAAATTCACGGGGGGAAAAACGGGGAAATCTCCAACATTTTGGGACATAAAATTCTTCAAAATGGAGCAAGACATTTGTCTATGCCGAATACAAGAACGTACAGGAGAAAAAAGAAGACGCAGTGCAGAAGAAAGTTTGAGCTTTCCCCGAATTGTGGTCGTCTTTGGAGCGGCTTTAAAATGGCGTGGAAGACAACAAGAAATGTGAAATCTTGTTTTTTTTGCTTTTTTCTTCCGTTTTTGGGAGTTGTTTGTCTTATCCAAAGTTGAACTAAAAAAATAAAGACTTGCGGAAATGCATGATTTTTTATGGGGGAAATTGCACTAACGGTGGGCAATGTCCGTGGACTTTCTTGTTGATGTTGGTGAAGAAATACAGCAACTTTTTGGAGGTTTCATCACGTTTGAAAATGCCGTCGGAATTGAATTAAAATTCTTAACCTACGCAATACAAAATTCTTGTCCTTGCAAAATATTATTTTTCCTTTTCTTCCCTCCAATTTTTTTTATTTATTCTCTAGCCTTGTATGTATTATACTCGTCTTATTGTGGAGACAGCTTTAATATATGTGCAATCCCTGGGCACACCCGCACTTTATTACAATTAATCTGGATGGTTTTGGAAGAATTTTTGGGATGAATGAATTTCATTTTTTTTTTCGCGAAATATTTTTAAGCGCCATGTTTTAAACAAAATCGACAAGGCTCAAAAAGTTGCAAAATAGCGGATGGAATATTTTAATGGTTCAAGTGGTATTTTGTAAACAATAATTACACATTTTTATTAGAACATTTAATTAATTTTAAATTGATGATTTAGTTTATACGTATTTAGTATAAGGGATTTTTCTTTTCTTTTTTGCTTAATTTTTCTGAGTAGTTTTGAATGTTTATCTTCACATTGATGTCCTTCGTATTTTGGAATTTTACATGCTCATATTTGTGCTTTTCTTCGAATTTTTGAATTTTGCCACCAATTTATTGTTGTTTTTGCTTTGTGTTTTGAAATATCTCCTTGTATTTTGGAACTGTTTGACTTTTTATTATATAAAACTTGTTTTACTTTGTGTGTGTACTTTGGCATTTTGGACTTTTTTCCGTTTTCGTAGAACCAACTATTTCTCTTCACATCATGCATAAAAGGTTTCATCAGACTTTGGGGTTTTTGTGTTTATATAGTTTTTAAAAATTATACTTAAAACTTCATCCTCGTTTTTAAACTTCCCTCTCAAGTTTTTTTTAAACTTTTACCTCGCATGATGCTTTTGTTCATATTTTTCCTTGCTCGTTTTTTTTAAGATTCAGACCTAATACGTTCAATAGATACAGTACGACTAGGTGATGACGAGGAATCTAGTTGGACTACCAGGATTAAAACATTCTGATCGAAAACTAAAAATGCTGTCAAACTACAACTAATTATAATAGCCTTGTACTGAAAATAAACAAGAAAAATGGCATTTTGGAAGTGGTATTTTTAAAATGGCTCCATAAAAAAAAGAATAATTACCAAGGAAAACCGATGAAAGTCTGAACATAATCAGAATCCTAAAACAAATTTTGCGAATTCTGACTCGAAGAAAATCCAAAATATTTTTGCAGCAATTCCGTAGGGGCATGTAATTTGGGATATTTTCGTTTCAATTTTTCCTGTTCCTCCTTGAGCATATTTCCCCGATTCCACCATAAACCTCGCCGCCTGTCACTTTCATGGACGAGTGCATGGGAAAATAAGGGAGGGAAAGTGGGACATAAAGTCAACCTATAAACTTTCACAATTTCCTCCTTTCACTTTCACCGAAATAAGGAGGGGAGAGAAATATCCCAAACGATTTTATCCCTCAATTTTTCAGTATTATCATTCCCCAGAAAAAAATATGGGGATATGTATTCCCATATTTATAAAGGGGAATGCAAAATTTTTTTTTTTTCGAGGGGAGGAAGAGCCCATAATAGGTAGTGAGGATGATGTAAGGTGGCTGTAAGATATATTTCACTTTTTTTCCAAGAGAGAAAAAATTATTAGATCTACTTTCTCCCTTCATTTTATAGATTGCTGAAGGAGCAGTTTAGGTTTTTTTGGGGATGGCGATAGGTGAAAGGCAAAAAGTCTGGTGTGGAAGGAATTTTTTGCCTTCTCCTTGAAGGTTATTACCCACGAAAGGAAGAGATGTATGGGGAGTTTCATGGAATTGATCTTTTGCAAATGATATGTGAGCGTAGTTAAGGGCCTCCATTTTTTTGGGAGGAGAATTTCAACATTTAAATACGTAATGTACACATATACATGTACATGTGCCCGCCGAAATTCTAAGGACGTCTCTCAAACATGCTTTTTAAATACATATAAAATATTTCGAATTTCAACATATATGGGCGGTTCTCCCCAATAGTTTTAAGGTCACGGGCACTCGAGAAAAGCCCTTGTAAGTACAATATTTTTGGGTCCAAACACGGAACG
The DNA here is from genome assembly GCA_034698585.1 of Disparrhopalites patrizii. NCBI lineage: Eukaryota > Metazoa > Arthropoda > Collembola > Symphypleona > Sminthuridae > Disparrhopalites > Disparrhopalites patrizii. The sequence goes on from JAQGBT010005221.1 coordinate 14,685, forward strand.
GTATTGAGTATCAGCAATAGAATTTTATTTGGCTGGACACGAAATAAAATAAAAATTGATGATCTTGGTGGACAAAGATTG
>JAQGBT010005222.1:0-14765 GCA_034698585.1 Disparrhopalites patrizii
TAAGAATTGAGACGGGACTGTGAGAAAGCTACCGAAGTATTTTTTCGTCAGTTGAGCTGTTACACCCAACCGCCTTAAACTCAACCACTACATTGCTGAACTCAGCCCCATAGACAGAACTGAACCCATACAACCCGAGGCCCCGCCTCTAGGGGTTCCCCTATAAGGTTTTACTCTGGAAAATTGTAATTTCCAATCAGAAATAACAAAATTTGAAATGTAAGTACTTGTAATAAATTTTAACTATTCAGATCCTTTGCTATTTTGGCAGGGTTATTGTCAAACTGACAACATATTTAAAAAATATTCAGCGAAAATAAAGAGCGCTTTGACTAAACGAATATCGTCGTCCTTTTGGGAGTTTCCGCACCAGGAGATTATTTGCGAATATTTCCTTGGCACACTTCTCCACGGGTTATGAATGACGGCGTATTCGTATATTTTAATAATGTTCAAATGCAAAAATCTTAATGCGGTTATTCTCTCACACTCGAATACTTATAATATTTATAATAAATAAATTTATTTAAAATTTGCAATAACTAACGATATTTTTTTTGATTTGTTAACCCCATATGTTTAACATGTGATTTTTTTCGCGGGTTCCAACTGCCATAATGTTTAAATGGAAAGGGTTTGAATGAAAATACGTATCAATTCTGAAAGCTTGACTTCTTAGCATTCCAACAAGCTACTGACATCATTTCTACGCCTTATTATACCGAAGTTATTAGCAGTTGAGCCAGTTGCGTTTTCCAGGAAACATACGGTATAAGGTATCCAAGATACCTAATTGCATTCCACCTAGACATTCGTGGTCTAAAGTGACACTTGTACATTTATGCTTTTAATGCACTTTCCATTTTTTTTAACAAAAAGGTCAAACAAAAATATGACGAAATTCGCGATAAAATTTACTACTACATAATAACATGATATAACAACTGTTATGTTATGTCAGAGTCGCGTTTGGTCGCACATTACTATTTTATCCTAATGTTATAATATTGTATTTTTATGTAATGATGCTTCATACTTATTTTATCTAAATTTCAAAAAATTAAATGGACAAAACCGCTGTTTCGTAACACATAAACTGAGACATTCCTAATTATTCATTTTGACAGCCAAGACTGTAAGAAAATAAAGTTTAACACGCGCACAACCAGATCCAATCCTACAAGCTCGATTAAGGATTTTAGTATGCCCTTGCAATGTTATGGCCTTAAGCGAATCCTAATAAAAATGCAAAAATTAAACCGAGTTCCAGCTTTGAAAGGACGTCGTAACACGGGTATTATTCTTTATGTTTAGAAAATGTTTGCCGGCCGTATACTAGTATAACGGGTATACTAGTTTGATAATAATACCGGTGTCGATGGTTGTCACTGTTGTATTTTGTCCAATACAAATACAGCCTTGCGCCCACACATCTGGCGCCTTCACAGCCTTCAGACCCCACTGAACTGAAGTGGTCATGGATGAATTTTTCTGAGGGCACATCGGCTGGCTGTCCACTTCGTGTAAGGGAGTGGCGTAGGATAATTTGACGGACTTGACTTTTGACGCTCGTATCACTCCCAGCATCTTCTGCGTGAGTCCTTTGATGGAAATTTGGTTTGTTATCGACAGTTGTGAGATTTTGTATCAGCTGACTTGAGTTGTGCCAACCCTTGCATAATGTCCTGTTGAGTGGCTTCGGCATGGTTGATTAGTGTCTGTCGGATGGCTTGGATCTTTTCTGCCCGTGAGTGGAAACGAGTGGAGGATGTCGCCTGTAAGTTGCTCTCGTGAAAACTCACGAGGACATTCACGGGTTGCTTCCCGTTGAGAGCAATGGCAACCTCCTTCTCATCTGTGGGGCTGGAGATTCCAAGGGTGAAATAATGGAGGAAAAGAAAGATAACTCCGAGTCGGTTCATTATGGGCTGTCGGGTCATTTCGGGCACACAGTACGTGGATAGTAAAATGGGTTTGTCAGGAATCCGATTTGATTTTGAGTGGACCTTGTTCTTATTAAAATTCGAAATTGATTCTTGCATGAACTTTCGTGAGTAAATTTTTCTTTGATTTGAGATATGTCTGCTCAAGCTCTGTCATCCAAATGTATATAGGGAAAGGACTGATACGTTTTAAGTCTTACACAGCAATATATGTATATGCAAAGGACCGATCCAGAACTCCGGGAATGGGTTTGAGAGCAAACTTTTATTAAGCCACTTCGATCCACTTGAATTAATGCGGCAAAGCGTGTATGTGATTGTATTACATGTGCTTTAATTAAACATTATACGTGCTCAGGTAAAAAGTACGGGAAATTCGTGGAAGAGGTAACAATCAAAATGAGGTTTATGCGAGGTAATATGCATTTGGACAAGGTCTTTGCGCTGTTAAAAATGGCTGTCTACGTAGGTTTTGGAGGAAAGCGAATCTATTCGAATGACAAAGTTCCGTCATCTGGATGCGAATGGAAATAATTGAGTCATTATCATTACTCACAGAATTATTTTTCGAATGCAAACCATATATAGGCATTTAAGCTATAAAATTTCTGGTACAACGTCAGCTCCTGCTGGTTTAATGCAGACGACAATAACAGTAATAGAGATACGCATTAGGAATATTGGCAACACCAGTGGTGGAGTTGGACCAGAGATTTATTAATATCATATATTTTTATAACACCTTGGCACTTTATTATGGCAGTTTTTTTTTAGAACTATAACAATTCATTTACATTTTTTATTCTTCCAGTGATTCACGGTCACGGGTCAAATGAATGCTTCACCGAGTAATTATTGCGAAAACCACGCAATATGTAGGTATATAGATAGAGGATAGAGCGGTTATCGTGAGAGTCGACTGTAGACAAAAATCAGACAGAAATTTAGGAGAAAATAAAGTAAAAAATGGAGAAGTCAAAGGAAGATAAATCGCAGACATCCGAGTGAAATACAGAGAGGAATACGGAGCAGGGTGAGACAAGCAAAATTTGCAGATACAAAGAGGCGTAGAGACAGTAAAATCAACCACCGATGGTATAATACGAATGAAAGAGATGAATGAGTGAAATGATTTCGGTTTTATAGACAGAGATACATTAAATGTAAGAACGAGGAGGAGCCAGGAGATTAAGAATAAGAGGCAAAGTTGTATCTTATAAGCCATGGTTAAGTAAAACTAAAATGAGACATTGAAAAGAGGGAGAAATAAATGCAAAATCAGACAGAAATACAAAATCAAAAAGGGTGAAAGAAAAAAAGGGTGAAGAAATGCCTACAACATTTCATGAAAGGAAAGTGGAAGAAACACGTTATTTGTGTTCCTCCAGAGATGGCATACAAAATGTGGAAGAGGAAGAGAAAGCTACTAGTACGTGTGCCAAGAGAAATGTATTCTTCTGGTTCCAATTCATCTGTCAACTGTTTCCCGAAGCCATCCCGTATACTGGCTTTCCTCCCTCAGCCGTAGCAATTTACTAGTTTAACCATATGGAGAATGAAATACAGAGAATAATTTTATGGAAAGCATTAGAAGACTACTTACAAACAAATCAAGGACATGTGACAATTTTTGAACCATTAATACAGTACACAAGCATTTCGGTAGGCTAACGGTGGAATTAGTCCTTAACAGGATAACAAACATAACAAATCGCCATCGAAAGTTTTTCCTTTGTGCTTTGGAATCTTCCTTTGAATTCCCATTAATTTGTCCCTTTTAATTTTTTGTCAATTTGAATTGCTTTCAACATTGGAATCGCACTAGTCTTGACCACGTTCGGATTTCAAAATCAGACTCTTTATCGAGGGATGCACAATTACCTGTAATTGGGAATTCACCTCTATTACTCCAGGGATTCTTTAGCTGATGAATGAACTTGGAGTAGAATCGGAAGAAGATTGGAAGCAAAACAAAAACGGGAAAGATGCACACGAGTAGCACACGAAATTTCTTTTTAACCAAATTCGAAGCATTGCTCGGTTTATTCCATTTCGAGTCAAGTTTTTAGTTGGTATTATTCAGAATTCATCATTCGGTGATTTCTCTTATTATTTTCGAAGGAAAGAAATCGAAGGTAGGAGTAGAATGGGAGGGAGAGCGTGGATGATTGAACTTGCAAGAGAATGCAAGATAGGACAGCTCTTGCTTGTTGTTCATGTAAGCAAGTAGAATCATTTAATGTGATTTTATTTATTTATAAGCAGGTTTGGACAAGAATTTATTAGAGTAGACCAGTAATTGGAGAAGAAAAATCGGAATAATGAAATGAAACCTGTGTTCCATTATTATGAAAAACGTCATGTACTTTCTGTATTCTGTATTCTCTCATTTTAGCTTTTCCGGAAGAATGGATTGAAGGATTTACAATTTACACGCTTTATAGGTCATTGTGGAAGTATAACATTAGTATATAATGATGTAATGAATTAGTGGCTTCACGTCCACGTCGAAGCTCAACAATGTTTTGCATTGTCTTCGCAGAAATCAATAGTTTCTAACTGACTGAAGTCAAAAAAAATTTTCGACCGATTCGAAAACAGCAATTCAGAAACAATGAATTGCACTCTAACGCTTCCCTTCCGTTGTCCAAAATTTCCTGTACAGTAAACGCTACAATGAAGAAATGGAGAACGCCCAAAGGTGTGATATTTTTATAGTGTTCTCGAATGAATACATATATGTAAAGCCGCGTATGTCAGCTATTGCCTTAACGATATACATGTGTATATTTATGTACATTTGTATATACTATGTACTGTAATTTGTTACGCTGATATGCCTAACTACACGGGGAGATGTGGTACGCTGCTTTTACTGGACTGGAAGTGTGTTTCCTTCCAGTTTTTCAGTCCCATCCTCCCCCGTATATTATTACTAATAATTACTAAATAAATTTTATTGATCATGTGTCATTTTATTTTTGGATGTACATTTTCAGCATAATGTGAGTAGCACATACCAGAATATCCAACATACGTAGTGACAGCAACATTTTATTTCACTTTATCTAATGCTTATCAATTCTGTCTTGATGGGCATGGCCGCATGGCATGGTTGGAGCAACAATAGAGGGTTTAGTTAATCCACTATTGTGCAACTTCACACTATTAGCAAAATTGTGTTAATACTAACTATAACAATGTGTTCCTCCGAGGTCACTAGAACATTGAATGCGTATAATAAAATGTATGATAAAAAATCGAGGACAAAACTATAAAGGCCGTATAAAAACCCAAAATAAAAACAAAAAATGTACAATTTAAAAACTCCAACGGATGAGAAAAAATTAAAACCGACAGAGTGATAAATAACAAACAAAGAATTTAAAAAGTAATACAGAGGTTGGACAACCAAACAGGGAGAGAGAAACTGTAATTAATGAAATAACGAGACTTCTAAAAGATATTAAATACAGAGAAATTCAAATAAAAAAATGAGTTACTAAATCTGCAGATATCCTACATACTGTTCTGTAAATACGTGCCATTTCCCGTTTCCATTTATTTTTAAGCATTTAAATTTAAGCAACATATGTACTCGTTTATGCTATTTGAAAAAGTTGGTATGAGTGCTTTTTTTACAAGTTCATTTCCCTTTTTATACTTTTTTTTATCCGCGTGTACGATAACAACCCTTTCGTTCATAAGAAGACGACGCCACTAAAACACTAACGCCGAGGTGAGTAATGGATGGGTAAATCATCTACGAAGAAGGAATACATATAATATGTGCAGTGTATCTGCAACTACATTTGCAACCTTATTTATTTTTAGTACGTTAATGCCTACTACTATTACCCATGTATTTAACGTGCAAGGATATATATACATACATACCCGAGTAGTCTAGGAAAGTTTTTTGCATTCACGTGGCTCGGAATGGGAGAAGAGAGGGACGAAAGACGAAAATGGAACTTCGTACATCAGCCGCCACTCGAGATATTTCAAAATAGTAAATAAAAAAAATATGTCAAAAACACCGTATTTGATTTACTGCCACATACATTTTAAATCACTATCGAGCTGCAAAATAGTACATTGGATGAATATTGCATTTTCATAAGGACTTTTTTCATTCTGTCTTTTTGGCTGTTCTTCCGTTTCTTTCTTCTTAATAGCTTTTCTCCTTTGATCGCTCTCTCTCTCTCTCTTTATGCTTCCTCTTCTCTCTTCTTAGCTCTTTGTCCCTCATGCTTTCTATTTGAGAGCTATCCTTCCCTTTTATTTATTGATCAGTCTCTTATTGTATCTTTCTAGTGCTTTCTCTTTCCCTTTTTTATCTTTGACTCTTGTACTTTCTCTTTCCTTTTTATCTTTGTCGCTTTTGTACTTTCTCTTCTGTTCAATACTTTTCTCTTCTCTTGTCCTAAACTCCTGTTTTTCCTTCGAGTGATATCTTCGTCTTCATACCAATTTTTCTTCCTCATTTCTGTCTATTCAAATCTTTCTCTGCACTCTTTCTCCTATTCTTTTGATTTTTGTTTCTTCCGTTTTTGCCGGAGTTTTTTGCGTTCCCGGTCTCTTTCATTATCCGTATAATTTTTTGGACTGACATTTATTCCTCGAAGTAAGCTCTTCACTCTCATTCATGTCTATGTCCCCATCTGCCACTCAACTTCTCATTTCACTCTCTCTCTTTCGTGTCCTATGTCTAGCTAAAATAAGTTCATACTTTTTTTCTCAATAACTCAGCACAAAATGATTTTGTTATAGGAAAGTGTTGAATCACATAAAAGTGTACATAAAAGTGTTGTATGTCTCTGCACTAACTGCTTGTCGAGTATAGGACACATGCAGCTCCTTTCATAATAATTGCGTTTGTGCACTCATGCGTATAGTAAATAAAATCATGCATTTTGTCAAAACATGGCATTTGTCAAGAGAAAAGGAGACTTCCCCTTTTTTTTCTCGCTCCATGTATTTATTGTGTACTGTGCTTAAAATGCTATCAATATGCAAGCTCGTTCTTGAGATTATTCACACTCTCCACCATCGAAGGGACAGATGTTTTTAGGGAAGACGGAAGAAATATAATAAATTGTGTTTTTTTACCCCGCTCAAAGTCTATTTTTCTTTCACCAAAATGTTGTGAAAGACGAGAAAAAGCGCCTTCCGTTTACTTTCTCCTGAAATTCATCACTCCAAGAACATAATTACGGGTATAGCTGGTCCATTGTGTGGGGTAAGGTTTTTCCCATATGATCTAAAGATTCCTTGCAAAATTGGAGGAATGAGTGAAAATAATCAAACCTGGAATATATGCTATATTCTTCAATACTGGAAGTACCATAATTATTCTGGCATCACATTTCCCTCCATATAAATTGAGAAATGTTTTAATGTGATTGTTTTTCCACAAAAGCGACCTATTTTTAAGCCTTATTATGATCTTGTGTACCTACTCAATGCGAGAGGGAGGCAATAGGCTGTGTAAAAGCTCCCTATGTCAGGGAATGTGACGCATGGTTGAAGTCAAATTGTCAAATAGAAGGTATCTCTTCTTTAAAATAGACAAAAAAGGAAGTCCCAATTAATAATATGTATTCATTGAAACTCACGTATCACGTTCACCCAAATCTATCAACTCGTCTTGTTGTCACAAAAGTCTTAATTTTTTCCTCCGTCTTTGTATTTTCAAAATGTCCAATCATACCAGCTCTCATTCATTCGCTGGTCGGGATTTTATTGTGCAAAATTCAAAAATAAGTTATCCTGAATGAAACTTAACAGATGATATTATTTCAGTTTTATGACCGAATGTAGTTTTTTACCAGTATGTTTACATATGACAACGTGTGTACTTGTATGCCATTTGTTTTTACTGTAAACATTGATTACGTTTCTGAATTTCCAATTTTCATTCCATGTCCGTCTTGTTGTCGTCAAGCTTTTATTGATACGTTCACTCCACAAAAGGAGAAAGCTTTGAACTTACCAATCTTTGTGACGATGAGCTATGCATGTACATACGTATAGGAAAAAAATTTACGAAGGGGAATTTAGTGGATATCTACAATGTTTCTGCCGCTTTGTGGGCCTGCCCAGTAACCCGAAAATAATGTGTCCCCAAACAGTGAGACTAGTTGGTACTTACGTATGTAAAGCAATATAAAAAAAGAATGGCTTAAGTTACAAATCCCGTGACCATGACTGAAGAAAAGGGTTCTTGCCCCCCAAAAAAACCTTTTTTATAGTTGCTATGAAATTCCCAAAAGTAATATGATTTTGGTTTTTCAGTGACGCGTACACTAAAAAAAAACGGCAAGCCCATCATTCAGTAGGCTTTCGTAGGCTAGTGAGAAAACGCAAAGTACTTTGTATTGTAAATTCCCCTCAATCCAAAGAGACCTATGCAGATGATCATATTATTAGCATAAACTGGAATCCATTGAAGGGAAGATATAAACAGACAAACCATACCAAAGGGGCCCACAAACATTTGGATGAAAGTAGCTGGAGGAAATTTTCCAAAGTCCTCGCACTTTTGCCTTGCTGGATGTCTCCTTTCATCTACACCATAAAAGAATGTGTCCATTGGACGGAAGTCACTGATTTCTTCGTCTTCTTTGTATGTACACACTTTTTTGGTTTTAAAAATACGTAATATTTATATAGTTAATGCATAAATATATACAATTTTGTGAGAATGCGAGTATTGCTGATTTAAACGCTTAAACGATGTCGAAACAAGGTCAAACCGGAAAAAGTGGAATCGTAAATTTCAAAAGGAATACTTGCATTTTTATGCTCTCAAGAAATAAAATATCACGTAGAAGGTACAGAGTGCGGAGCTTCAGCTGGGACTAAACATGCAAAAATAGCAATATATCTTAGAAAGTCACATATTATGTTTTCATTCAATCTTTTCTTTCGCTCTTCCTGTGTTTTTTTCGTATTTTGCTATCACTCTGTTTCTCTGTAGTTGTCTCTCTGTCTTTATTTTCCTCTATTATGATCTCTCTCTCTTGATCTGGTTCTGCCAGATACCCGTCTCCATTGTCGTCCATCAGATCAGAAGGAAAGGAAAGAGAGAGAGAGGAAAAGGTCCAATTTGAGCAACTTTTTACGACCAACAGAATTGATCCCTGTACCTTGACTCTGAAGAAGTACGGAAGTGTTTCCAAAAAAAGGTAAGCAAATTTCCTGCCAAAACTGAGGATTTTCTTCTAAAATTGTCAAATCGGACAGCAATATTTCCACCTATTCCTTTGTTGGAACACCCTGACTCGTTCAATTTCAACAAATGTGCAGAGGTATACATTATATATACATAGGTACAATACCTATACACTTTAGTTTCAGAAAAATCTTATCCAGGCCAGCAAGGGGAAAAAACTGAAATGGAAGTCCAAAACTTTGTGTGTTGTAAGACTCACGGAAACTGTAGGCTAAATACGTTGACAAAACTTATTGCCACAAATTCGTGGAAAAGAGTACGAACAATAATCGTTTGATGTGGAATTTTGTTTGGACAAGCTGGAGGGAGGAAAAATACCTTCGTGCACAGCATTTACTACATTTATCCCATTTTCTTTCCCCCCTTTCTCAATGTTTCTTTTTATTTCATCAAGGTTTTTTTTGTTGGGGAAAGAATGAAATCACTTTCGGTGAAAATATATGGGTCTTCCCATATCCAGAGCAATCCATTCCTTTCTCACAGAAGTTTTTCGCATCAATAACCTCCTGGGCTGTGGGAGTGGACAGTAGAGAATTCTTCTAGCATCAGTAATTTCATTGAATCCTATATCCCTTACGGTTATTCTTTATTTTATGTCCTTCAAAAGTATACATATAAAACTCTGGATTTGAAGTTTCTTGGTCTTCTTTTTTCCCCCAAATTCACCAGCACGAAATATGATTTAATGAAAAACTTCCTCAAATTCCACCAGAAGACACTTCCTCTAGTTCCAATTCCTACAAAAGAAAAACTCCCACCGGGAAAAGTGAATGCCTACCCCTATGTTAGCTACGCCTCCATAATTACTGAGAATTTCGTACAAAAAAAGTTGGACAGCCAAAACTATGTAATGTATTAAAAGGAAGCCAGGAAAAATTTACCGTACTCCCAGCCAATTGTTATTGATTCTGCACACAGGAAATACTGATTTCAGCAATGCAATCCTCTAAATAAATTAGTACCTTCCACAAAAATGCTCAACATGAAAGCGTTGAAAGGGAAAAGTGATGTCAGTAATAATATTAGTAATCACATACCATATAAAAGAGCTGGGAGGAACAGTCAACACGGAAGGGTAAAAAGTTGAAGAGACAAAAATTCGGAGAGGAATGAAAAACTTCTTTTCAATATTACATCTACGCATTTGTACAAAATTGCATTTTATGCATGGAAAGAAGAATATATGTACCACACTTTTCAATACAGAACAATTTTTCTGATGGCATCCTCTAAGCAACCCGAGGCACAAAATTGCCATCAGCTTACCAACTTTTTTTCTTTCCATACTCAATAAAGCTAATAATAATAGTTACTGCCACGTACTTTCTCTTTCACCAACGTCTATCTCTATTCTTCTTTCTCTCTTGTCTGTCTCTCCCTTTGAAAGACTTCCAGGGGGACAACCACAGGTGCTACTGCGTGGCGGCATTTAATAACCCGGAAAAGTGCGTCTATACTGGAACTGTAACCGTAAAGGCATACTTTTCCTGTAACTATTGTCTCCATTGTGTGTATCCTCCACCAAGCTTCAATGTCCTCAAGAAAAATAGCAGACTTATTTTCACCCTTCCCGCAAGAAGTTTACTCTCTGCTTCTCGGAAGTCCCATTACCTGGGGCAAAGCGTGGATTAGACGACGAAGGTGATGATAGAGTCAATTGTATTACACGACCACCCGCTCCCTTTTCTCTTCTTTGCTCGTCCTTTCAACGTTGATGGCAGTTTTTTTTGCTGACGGTCATTAGAATCTCTTGTAAAATATCTCCACCTTCAAGAAAGGACAGTAGTTTTCTATTTTTTTAGACGAGTGAAACAAACGAAGTTAGGAACGATGACATTCGCTTACAGATCTTTGACAAAGGTTTTCCTCTCTCTCTCTCTCTCTGTCTGTACAAAATCACTACCTTTTCTATCCGGATCAGCAAATCCACAAGAGATTTCCTTCACACATGAATACCTTTCACTTCGTTCGGGTGCAAAACATTTCTCCCGAGATCTTGCACCGGCCCAAAAGGGGGAAAGAATATACATTCTTTTTCTTTGTGAGAGTCTGCGTACAGATATAAGCTACATATAAGCTACTCTTTACCGGAATATAGGCAAACACCAGATAAGGTGGTACATTACAGCTAATAGCTTTTGTATAAAAATTCCAGATGGTTTCTCCTCTTCCTATTATTATTATTATTGCATGGGGAGAAAGCAAAAGCCACCATACACATTTAAAATGAATGCGTGGGTGGGCGGAAGATGAAAAAGAAAAATGCGAGTTATATACACAATGGGTGAGAGAGCAGGAAGAGTTGGCAAGAAGGATAGAGAGAGAAAGGGAAGCGCAGAACGAGAAAGTAAGCGAGAGTGGTAGAGATGAAAGTTGAAAGTAGATGCTGAAAAGAGAGAGAAAGGGCTGAGACAGATAGGGAGAGACTAAGAGAAAAGGGAGACAGGACGAGATACAAACGGTAGACTGACAGAGAGAGAAAAGAGAGACAGGAAGCGAGAAAATGGAGGCAAAAAGAGATAGAGAACGAAAAGGGACAGCAAGAAAGAGAAAACGCAGACAAAAACAAGGAAAAAAGGACCATAGAAAGAGAGAGAAAAGGGGACAGAACATGAGATAAACGGGACACAGAAAGAGAGAAAATGCAGAGAGAAAAGGGAGGCAGAAAGAGTGAGAAAACATTGGGAAAATGGAGACAGACGGATAGAAATGCGTGACAGAAAGAGAAAATGGAGACAAAGACAGAGAAATGCGAGACAAAGATAGAGAGAAATGCGAGACAGAAAGAGAAAATGGAGACAAAGACAGAGAGAAATGCGAGACAGAAAGTGAAAACGGAGGAAAATAAAAGGGAGTTAGAAACAGAGAATTGCGAGAGAGAAAGAGCAAAAGGGGGGAGAGAAAAGGGAGATAGAAAGATAGGGAAAAGAAACAGAAAGAGACAAAATGGAGAGAACAGGGAGATATAAAGAGTGAGAAATGCGAGACAAAAGAGAGAGAAAAGGGAGAAAGAAAAAGAGAGAAAAGGGAGACAGAAAGAGAGAAAAACGTGACAAAGGAAGAGGGAAAAGGTAGACGGGAAGAAAGAGGAGACCGGAAGAGAGAGCGGATAGAAAAATAAGGGAGGGAGAGAAAGAGAGAGAGAGCGTGAGAGAAGTAGAGGGTGAGATAGAGGAAGAAAACGACAGAAGAATGGGCAAGCAATTTATCCTACGTGTCACTATACCCATTTCCTGCCTTGGCCCCTGGAAACGCTTCACCTCTCCCACGAAACTTTAGTTTCTGCTAAAAAAAATGGACGAAAAAAATAAGGGAGAAAGTTTTCCTATGCAGTCTCACTAACTATTTTGACGACCTGATTAAACTCCGGGGGAAAACCACATATAGGAGCCAGACAAAGGTGTATGTGTACCAAATTTTGGGAATCTCAGTACTGTCTAAGTTAGACCGTGGTAATGCAGCTCTATTTATCATCGTCTCTTCCCGATTCCAAGAAAGACAGCCTTTGTGTCACGAGCCAAGGAAATGACAAGTTCCTTGTTTGTTTTCGTCCCGGGATTGAAAAATAAATATTATTTAATAATGAAACTTGTACTCTCTTTTTAAAATATATTCAGAAAGGACATTAAAAATTTAGGACGTGGATAATAACGTTTTTAATTATCATCCTTTTTCTTTTGTCATAACTTGGAGAAACGTCCTCGTAATTATTAATTTTTTTGTAAAGTTTTTTCTCTCATCTCGTTCACGGAAATAATATTGCAAGTCATTACCCGGAGATTTGGATGTGATTCACCTCCCGGCTCCACGCAGCCTGGGATTATTCTTCAGAATATGCTTTAGACAAACTTTACAATAAAAGCCTTTGTTATTACAAAGAAGAAACGAAATTTTATTTACACCTATTTCCTTGACATTTATTTTCATTTACCCTGATGGAGTTACTTGGAATAGGAATATGAATAATTATTTTTTTCAAAATCCAGTGAAATTAAAAATTTCGCAGAAAAACCTGCATGGTGTAATTGAGAAGAAACTTGCCTTGAAGCGGCATACTTCTTTTTTATGTAAAGAGCCATTTTTACTCACATTCCTAAAAATGTCACAGACCTTTACCGTATCTACAAAAACATGTTGGCAACTGATATTCTTTATCCTAGTAGGTGCTTACAAGTTTACTGTAGAAGCGGAAATTAAAAAAAAAAAAAGCCACACTCCTGTGAACATAAAATAAACCCTCAAACTAAAGAATTAATTACGTGGAGGGACAATATAGCAGATCTCTAAACGGGTTTTATGACACAGTTTTACTGCACAATTTATTAGAAAGTTCCCGTTTTGTTACCGGAAAATAACTCCTTTAACGACGACACTTGCACACAAAAGATTAGCGGACAGCTCTCCTCCACCCACTCATCCACTAGGAAAAAATCCCTATTATTAAATTCTCCTCTACTATTTACTGTAAATTTTTACACACGTACATTAGGTAGGCTTATGGATATAAGTTTTACCCCATAACACCATTGTGTATAAATATATACATATAATATCTTTGAACTCGTAAAAATCAAAAAAGGCTTCTGCTCTTGCTCCAGAAATAAATGCACACACATATAAATTCTACATATACTAAATGTAGAAAACCTATAGAAACATAGTCTGGGAAACGGGGCTCAAAAGTTTTGCTCAATATACTTTATACCCGCGGATTAGAAGAAATCTTCGAGCAATTTTTCACACCAAGCAATTACAGTATTATTTATGGACCTTGCGAGAAAGAAGAAATTCCGGTATAAATTGTTTCAACCCGACCAAACAACATTTTTTATGGCATTCTACAAACGAGTGTATCTAATGGGCGTACTCCTACTCTTGTGAATCGTACACACCAGGAAGGAGTTATAACAAAAAACATAATGTCCCCGGATATACTAAAAATCCGTCCAGATAGATCCAGAGGAGTAGGTTGCCACCCTTTTTGATATATCTATATATATATATATACCTATATAGGGGAAGAAATGGCAATTCCTTCGAAAGTCGAAACAAAATGATGGCACATTCGTAAAAGATGAAGATTAAAGGAGGAAAATGCTATCCATTATGGATCTTACTCCTTTACTTGTACATCACATGCTTACGGATCTTATTTGCTCCTCCTTTGTGACAACATTAAGTCGCTTTCCTTTCACAACAACATTCTCCTTCATGCCTTCTTGGTGGGGGAACACATGTAATTAATTAATTTTTTTGATTGCCTATATAACACACATGCGTAAAACTTTACCCCCCACTTGAGTATTTTATTGCTTTATTATACACACTGATGTGTCTCCGTCACCTTTCTCTCACTCTCTCTCTCTTTCGCTCTCTTTCGCACTATCTCTCTTCCTCCTTTCTCTTTCACTCTCTTCCTCTCTCTGTCTCTCTCTTCCTCCTTTCTCTTTCACTCTCTTCCTCTCTCTGTCTCTATCTTCCTCTCGCTCTGTCTCTCTCTTCCTCTCTCTGTCTCTCTCTTCCTCTCTCTGTCTCTCTATTCCTCTCTCTGTCTCTCTCTTCCTCTCTCTGTCTCTCTCTTCCTC
>JAQGBT010005223.1:0-14764 GCA_034698585.1 Disparrhopalites patrizii
GGATTTAATTTATTGAATTTAATTGTTTTAAATCTCGGATTCAATTTGTTGAATTTAATTGTTTTAAATCTCGGATTTAATTTTTTTAATTTAATTGTTTTAATCGGATTTAATTTTTTTAATATAATTGTTTTAAATCTCGGATTTAATTTATTGAATTTAATTGTTTTAAATCTAGAGGTTAGATGGTCCAAAAATTAAATTGTTGAAACAACAGAGGTAAAATATTTGTATGCGGTTGAAAATGAAAAAGGGCAAGGGAAAATAGAGGGCTGGCTAATATTATGCTATGAGCTTTTACTTTCTCCGAAAATATTTTCCTAGCTTCATCCACGTACATAAGAGACATTTGTCATTAGTTTTGGTGGGAATTTCCCTTTCCCTGCCTTCCCATTCCTTCCATAAGGCCTTATGCCTTTCCCGTCCAACTCCCTTTCTTTATCCAACCACATTTTTCTCTGCTTCTCATCTTTTAAGATTTTTTCCCCCTAAAAAAACTCCCGGATTTATATCTCCTCCATTTTCTCTCCCAACGACCCTCTAACATCCCATGCGTGGGAGATTCCCGTTTCTATTCCTCTCAACTTTCTCCCATTCTTGTTTGTTTTTCCTGTACGCACACTACTCACTTATATATCGTCGTCTTTCACTGAGATTGTCTGTTTTTTTACTCTGACCGGTTTTTTGTTCTGTTTCAGCTCTCTCTCTCTCTCCCTTTCCCTCTCATTGTCTATCCGCCTTTTCTTCCATTGCTGCTGGTGTGCTTCAGTGATTTTTATCGTCCAACCGCCCCATGCTCAGTTTGAAGCAGGAGCTATTTTTTTCATACTCGTTTTTTTTGTCCCTTTTCCGCTTGCTCTACATTTTCCCTTGGCTTTTTTGGGACATTGACGTCACGGTGCTTGTATGGGGAATTTTTACGATTTTTCCCCCCAGCACATTTCTCCCGTATCTGATGCAGTAAAGTTGGTGTGTTTCGGAAGTCAGATTTTAGGAAATATTTGAGGAAACTAACTTTCGCGTGTCGCTGTCACAAGGAAAAATTTTTTTTGACGTTTCTGCAATGTTAATCTTTTCTTGTATTTTCACTATTTTAAAGTTTTCAGTTTCTTATCTGCTTTTCATTCTTATTTTCCTTTTCTCGTTGTATTTATATTTCCTGACATTTTTTATTTGACCATGTTTGGTTCTCTTTTTATTTTGATTTCATATTTTCTCCGTTTTGTTCTTTCCTGAATATTTGGCTGCTGGTATCGTTTATTTCCTTCTCTCAATTTGCTATTTACTATTACTATTATTTCGCTGCTAGCTTTTGCTTTTCATTTTTATCTCTTCACACGTTTACTTTTCATCTTCATTTTCCAACTCTCTTTGCTTGTCTACTTTTCGCTCTCTCTCTCTCTCTTTGCTTATCTACTTTTCTCTCTCTCCCTTTGCTTATCTACTTTTCGCTCTCTCCCTCTCTTTGCTTATCTACTTTTTTCTCTCTCTCTTGGCTTATCTACTTTTGTGTCCTTCATTGCTTGTCTACTTTTCTCTCTCTCTTTGCTTATCTACTTTTTTCTCTCTCTGTTTCTCTAAAATTCCATTTTTTTCGTTGTTTTTCTGCTTCAAAATCACAACATTTCTCTCCTACTTCCTTCTTCCATTTGATATTTGATTCTCAATAAACTTTTCCCGTTAAAAATAGACGGACTTTTACTTTTGTTTTCTTTCTAGAATCTTGGCTTTATTTATTACTTTCGTTCTCTTTCCAAAATTTAACTTTTCATTTTGTTTTGTCATTATAAAACTTTAATTTTCTGATAGTTGCTTTATTTTTCCGAAATTGTACTTTTCGTCGTTTTTCTTTGTTTTTTTAAATTTCAACAATAATCCATGTATTTAATTATAATTTCAAATTTGTTTTCCCAAAGCAAATTCTTTTTCTATTTTTTTCTGGTATTTTCTCTTTCCGAACCTTCGCCTTTTTTTGTGATATTTTCGACCTTGTAAATCTTCACTTTCACTTCGTTTTATGGTTGTCACAGTTTCTTTGTTTTCCTTCGTTCTAATTGTTTTTTCTCCACAAACTCTCACTTTTCTGTGTTTGTCCTTTCTCCGAGATATGAACTTCTATTACCTTTTCCGTTGGGGTAAAAAGATTTTTTTCTTCGTCTCTCTCTTAGTTTCCCTCTCCTAGTCTTTCTCTGTCTTCTCTCTTCGGCGTTCTCTCCCTTCGTTTCTTTATCTCTTCGTCTTTCTCTCTATTCATCTGTCTCTCTCTTCTTCTTTCTCTCTCTTCGTCTCTCTCTCGCTTTTCGTCTCGCTCTCTCTTCGTTTATACTTATTGCTTATTTTTCTGCTGTGCTTTCCACATTCTTATTTACGATTTGACTACGACATTTCCTTCTTCATAAATGCTCTAACTGTTTTCTATTTTCTTGGAATTACAACGCAAGATGAAAGCCTTGGAATATTCGAGAAATCCTGGCATTTTCCAGAAACTTGGAAATTCCGTTAAATGTTTTGTCTTCTTTTAGCTTTCTCTTTTTTCCTCATATGCTTTATACTAAAACTTTCTCCTGCTTTACCCCGAGTTTCTACCTGATCAAGCGTCATTTTGCTCCTCATTTTACCTTCAAATCCCCAAGCTTCACTGCTTTCTACCAAACTTTCTCTTTCAAACGTCTTCTTATCCACTTTCCCCAAATATTCCGAATATGTCCTAATCAGCTCCTCCTTGAATCATTTCCCAATACAAATTAGTATCTCCATTATCCAGAGCAAACATCCGGATTTGCCCTTCTCCTAAAAAAAACTTTCACCTACCCGCACCAACCTGGTGGTGTTAAAATCTATATAAAAACAGTCCCCGAGTAACTTTTTGTCCCATACAAAGCACGCACAAATACACACGAAAGTCATCCCCAGCCCATGTCAACGCCTCGACGAAGAAACTTATTGTTGCAATTATGGCAAGCTCGTTTCAAAATGTTTTCCCCTTCGGTTGTAAAACTTTCTCCTGGTCCTTGTAATGGGTCTTTCGTGTTCATTTGTATTTATATACAGTATATACGATTTTATGTACTCCGCCGGATTTATACGAAACGAGGCAAGGCAAGGAAAAGTGGGAATAAAAATAATTGGAGAAAGTTTTCTTTAGGCTGGATTTATTCCTTATTTATTTATCCCTTGCATGAGTCCAACTTTTTATGAGCTTTTCCTTTTTCTCGAAGAGTCTTTCCCTTTTCACACTTTTACGCTTTTCTGTTCTGAGACAATCTGCTAATTCACTCGCACGTACAGTCAATCTAAAAAACAGTCCATATGTACACTTCATACAAATTCCTCCAAATATTTTTTAAAGAATTGCAGTAAAATATCCAATAAATTCACAATTGTAGCAATGCTTTTTATTTAAAGTTAAACAATAGCTTAATAAAATTAAAAAATAGCTACATAAAATTAAAAATAGCTAAATGAAATTAAAAAATAGCTAAATAAAATTAAAAGTAGCTAAATGAAATTTAAGAACAGTTAAAGAAATTAAAAATAGCTAAATGACATTTAAGAACAGTTAAAGAAATTAAAAGTAGCTAAATGACATTTAAGAACAGGTAAATAAAATTAAAAAATTGCGTATTAAAAGCAAAATACTTAAAGTCTTGCATTTTAAAATTGGCGGTACTCTGACGAAATTGCGGGCTTTGGTCTTAATTCGAATTACGTTTGAAACGAAAGAGATTAAAATCGGGAAAAACGGAATACAGATGCTTTTAGGCATTATTCCGCACGTGGAAATATATAAGAGAATTTCCAGCCTAAAATCTGATTATGAACCTTTCCGGGTGTGAGATAGAAAAAGGAAATTTCTGAGGGGACGCGGACCTGTAATAATACACAGATGCTTCAAAGCGGGATAGATGCAGAGGAAGTACTGATGGGGGTATAATCCTCCCCTGGGAAATCCTTCTGCTGTCGAGGATTCCATCTGGCGCTAATCCGGAGAGAATTCCTTCCAAGCGGAAGCGGCTTTTGTCCTTCTCATAATTCGTCCCTTGTCTTTATCTCTGGCTTTGGTTTCACCGGTGCCTTCCATTCCTTGCTTTTAACTTCAAATCACTTCTGTAGGAATTACTTTCTCTGATTTTTGCGGGCTTCCTGTGCTTTATATACTGCGAGCCTCCCGGTTTTTCTACAATCACTTTGTATAGATTTTTCAGTCGCTTTTTACTCGAAAATTATTTCGTTTTAGGTAACTATTTTATTACGTGCTTTTTCTTCCACTTTTTTCCCGTTTGCTTTCATCACTGTCGCTAGTCGTTATCATATTCGATAGTATCTGATTCTTTTTCTTTTTCTGTAATTTTACATTCTCCTGTATTTTCACATTTTTCTTTCGTTCCATTTTTCCTGTTTCTTACGTTTCTTCTCTGCAATTTTATTTTCAACGGTATTTGCAAATTTTATCGTTTCATTTGCACTTTCTCCTGCATTTTAACTTTCTTCTTCTTTTTTCTTCGTCCTGAGTTTTCTTGCTTTCTTATTGCACTTTCTCCTGCCTTTTTAATTTTTCTGCTAATTCACTTTTTCTTGAATTTTCACTTTCTTTTACATTTTTAATTTTTTTTATCTCATTCAAGTTCTCCAGATTTTTTATTTTTCGTCTTCTGATTTTCTTCTATGAATTTACTTTGTTTTGTCTATTCACTTTTTCCTTGCCTTTGATTATCATCTGCCTTTTTACTTTCTTGTCTTTTTTTGCTTTCTTTTGCACTTTTCTCTTGCCTTTTTGCTTTCTCGTGTCTTTTTACTTTCTCCTGTCTCTTAACTTTTTTTGTATTTTTTCTTTATCCTGCTGTTTTGGTTTCTTTTGGCCTTTTTTCTCATGTATTTTTACGCTTTTTCTTTCTCTTCTAGCTTTGCTTTCTTTTGCATTTTTTCTCATGCCTTTTTACGTTTTTTCTTGTTGATTTCTCCTCCCTCTTTTTGCAGTTTTTCTCTTGTATTTTTACTTTCTCCTGCCTTTTTACTTTTTTTGTCTTTTTATTCTCTTTTGCCCTTTTATTTACTCCTGGCTTTTACTTTCTCCAGGCATTGTACTTGCTCATGCCTTTTTACTTTCTTTTGTCGCTTTGGTTTCTCCTGCCTTTTTGTTGCCTTTGTCTTTTGTTCCTTTTATTTTCTTCTCTTTTTACTTTCTTCTCCCTTTGGATTAGTTTTTTATTTACGTTTTCCTGTCTATTGACTGTCATTCTGAAGTTTTACTCTTTTCATTCTCTCTTGCCATTTCAGTTTCTATGCTGATTCACCGTCTTCCTCTTTTCTCCTGCACCTAAATTTTCGCCTTCTCCTGCTTTCACGTGTTCTTGTACAGCCATTTCCTCCACTCCCTCTATTTTCTCCTGTCGTTTCTATCATTTTCTGCTTTCATCTTTGCTTTCTCTTCCATAACGTACATGTAGACACCTTTTTGCTTCTCCTCTTCTATCCTCTATCTATTGTGATATCTCCCACTACAAATATCCTTGGGGACAACAAGAAAAGAGACAATTTGACTTCCCCTTAGCCCCTTTACATACTACTGCTCAATCCACACTCGGAGAGAATCCCTGTAAACGACCCCGCAAGTTAAGAACGAAAAGCTGGAGAGAGATTTACTCAGAATTTACATAATGGAATCTCCTCATTCTCCTCCCCACCAGGAAGATTTAAATTAATTAATGAGTCCCAAGCCTTGAGTCAACATTCCAGGAGGAATAAATGCATGGAATTATTTCCATCCTCAAATACTTCCCCGGTATTTTCTCTCTCTCTCCGTCTTTTCATGAATGCCCCCAGAATCCCAAAATTCCTGTCGTATGCGTTCCCCCTGAAAAATTTTGTGGGGGAATTATTTAGTCGTATTTCCTTCCAGGGAAAAGCCTCTTCTCTCTTTTCCTTTGAAGCTGAGGAAAAAATAAGGATTTACAAAGATAATAATATTTTCATCCATCCACTGCCTCTTCCCTTTGAAGTGCCACAAAGATTCCTTGAATTCCACTTTGGAAGCCTAGAATTTAAGGAGATGCGGAATTTCTTCTTTTTTATCTTGTACTTCTCCATTTCTCCGACAGAGGAAGCAAGTGGAATCTTAAGAGGCTCTTCATAGCACTTTCTCTCCACTTTCTCTTTCCTTTCTCTTCACTTTCTTTTCACGTTCTCCTCATTTTCATTTGTTTCCATTTTTATGGCCCCAACAATATGGAAACAAATACCAAAGGAAACAAATGTTGGGAACTGGAAACAAATTCTCCGCGTTTGAGTCAAGCGAAATTATACAAAAATAATTCCTGAGAAATATTGCAATAGAAGCTCAATTTACATACAAATTTAACAAGAAATTGTAGTGAAATTCCAGAATTTGTGTTTAGACGTAGACAGCAATGCTACAAAGCTAAATTAGGAGAATGCGTTTCGCAAAAATGCACGTAGGGCAAAAAATAAATAAAGGATTAAATTAAGAGGCAGAAAATTCGGCGAAAGACATGAACGAAAATAAACTTCAAGAAATTTCCAGCTCGTTGTAGAATGTAATGAACAGAACGTGGAGAAAGTCACGGCTGAGATAAATCAAAGGGACGGAGTAGAAAGGCAAAATTGGATGTGAGAACGGATGAAAATAGCGTAGATGATGATGACATACGGCAAATAACGTAGTCAAGAAGTCTTTCAAGGTTTTCTTATAGAAAATAATCGTGAACAATTTAAATCGAGGACAGATCAAAGGGAAACGTCACATGCTACATAAATGAGCATTATCATATGACGTGTATACGGATGAAAGCACACAAGAGCATACTTTCGTTGGAGAAATATAGGAATTTCAGGAAATTCAGTGTACCAAATACGATTCGAGGGGTGTACAGAGTGGCCAGGAAAAACGAGATACAAATTGTAAATACAACGCATTCAGATTTGCCTACAAAATATCTTAAAAACACACATTTTAAACAAACAGGAGCGAGTCCATTAAAAAAACTTCCAATAGCAAAAATAAAATCCAGCAAGGCTTCAATTTTTTATTTAACGACGCTCTAATTTTAGATTTAACAAAGCTTCAATTCTAGATTTAACAAAGGGCTAATTTTAGATACAGCAACCCACAATTTTATACCAAAAAAACCTCCAATTTTAAAACTAAACCAGCTCCAATGTTAGATTTATTAACGCTCTAATTTCATAAAAAACAAAGCTTTAATTTTAGAACAAACAAAACTCCAATTTTAGATTGAACGCAGCTCTAATTTAAGATTTAACAAAGCTCTAATTTTATAACAAACAAAGCTCCAGTTTCAGATTTGACGACGCTTCAATTTTAGTTTTAACAAAGCTGCAATTCTAGATTTAACAAAGATCCAATTTTAGATTTAACAAAGCTCCAATTTTACACTTAACAAAGCGCCAATTCTAGAATTAACAAAGCTCTAATTCTTGAGTTCGGAAAGCTCCAATTTTAGATTTAACAAAACTGCGATTTTAGATTAAAAAAGCTCTAATTTTAGATCTATACCAAGCCCCCAGTTTTAGCCTTAATGAAGCTCTCATGTTAGATCAAGAGAACCTTTAATTTTAGATTTAACGAAACTCTAAATTCAGATTTGTAGCAAGCCTACAATTTTAGATTTAACGAAGCTCCAATTCTAGATTTAACAAAGCTCCAATTTTAGATTTAAAAAGCTCCAATTTTAGATTTAAAAAGCTCTAAGTTTTGATTTATAGCAAGTCCCCAGTTTTAGACTTCATGAAGCTCTCATGTTAGCTCAAGCGAACCTTGAATTTTATATTTATCGAAGCTCTAAATTTAGATTTGTAGCAAGCCTTCAATCTTAGACTTAACGGAGCTCTTATTTTAGATCAAGCTACGCTCGAATTTGAGATTTAACAGCGCTCTAATTTTAGATCTAGCAAGCCTCCAAATTACCATCTAACGGAGATCAAATTTTAGCACTAATAAAGCTTCATTTGTATATCTAACAAAGTTCGTTTTCAGATTTACTGGTAACTGTTTGCTTCTACAAAGGTTTACTTTCACAGGAAAGAATTAAAGTGAGAAGAAATTCATGAGAGAAAGCATGCCCAAATAACTCAGAAATGTCCAAAAGCCAGGCAAAATTCACGAAGATTTGAGAAGACAAAAAAAATCCAGGAGAGAAAGGTGACAGATTGCAGGGATAAAAACTCTCCGAATTAGCCTTAACGACCTCCAAGCTCAACACATGGTCCCGGAAATGGTGGCTCTCCCTTCCAAGCCCGAACTTGTTCCAAAAGCTGTAGTGAAGAAACGTGGACACAAAAGGTTATTTAAGTGCATGTAAAAGAGGGGGAAAGGTACCAAGTTGTGGTGTAGTGCCTCCCAGCTCACAATTTACTACTTTTTCGTCGGAGAAAGAGAACGGCATCTGGCAAGTTGAGATGGTGTCCTGCATTGTAAATTATGATTCCCTTTTGTACCTCTGACTTGCTCCACTTTATATACCCCCTCAGTCTTTCTCAGAAGTCAAGAGTTTTTCCTTTCTCCAGATTTCTCCTTTTTCTCTCTTGCCCTGTCTGCATACCTAGGAACCTTTTCGTCGTGATTTCTTTTGCATTTCGCAGTTCTGAATCACAGCAATACGCTTTTACTCTTGTATCTAAAATTCACATTACTTACTCCGAATGCCGACTTTCTCCTTCAATTCTTATCTAATTCGTTTTATTTTCTCCATTCCCTTTCTCACAAAAATTTGTTTCGTTCTCCACCTTTTTATCTCCCACTTTCTCTGTCTCTCTGTCTCTCTTTCCTTATCTCTCGGACTTTCTCTTTCTGACTCTCTTTCTCTTACTCATTTTCTCTTTCCTTCACTCGCCCACTTTCTCTTTCTCGTTTTCCTTCTGTAACTTTCTCTTTCTCTCCCCCTGACTTTCACTTTCACTTTCTCTTTCTTCTGCGTTTTCTCCTCTGCCTTTCTCTTTGTCTTTCCATCTCTCTCTGACTTCCTCTTTCCATCACTCTCTGACTTTCTCTTTCCTTCTCTAACTTTATTTTTCTCTCTCTGATTGTCTCTTTCCTTCTCTAACTTTCTTTTTCTCTCTCTGACTTTCTCTTTCTCTCTCTCTGACTTTTTCTTTCTCCCTTTAGCTTTTTTTTTCTGTTTTTCTGACTTTCTCTTTCTCTCTTTAACTCTCCTTCTGACTTTTTTTTCTCTCTTTATCTCTTTAAGTATATCTTCCCACTTAACTTATTTTCTCATTTTTTTGGCTTCTCTCTTTATGAGAGAATTTTCTCTTCTTTTGTGGTTATTTTCTGTTTTTGTGCTTTTTCTCTCTGGATTTACTTCTGGATTTGGTAATCTCAATTTTCTTTCTCTGTCTTTCTTTATCTTTCGCTGTCCGTCTCTCCCTGATTTTCTGTCTTTCGCTTCCATCATTCTCTGTTGAAATTGATACACTCAAAGTACGCTCGAACCGACCAAGTTCTACATCCTTACTTTCACTCTCCGATCTTTCGCCATTTGGTCGATACCTATGAATTTTCTCATTTTGGGCTCACCATGTAAATGTGATTTTTAAAGCGCCCATTTCCTTGTTCAGAGTTCGTATGTGTAAAGTTGTGAAACAAGAATCCGCAGATATTCCTCACACACGCCTCTCGGCAAAAGAATGAATGGTGTTCCTATTATTTACACTTACCCACTTTGTTTGTTTGTGTGGCGCCCTGAGGAGAAAGTTGTGCGAGAGAGACGGGACCAGAATGGAATCACGGGAGAGACGCAGAGTTTTTGACTGTTTTATCTCTCTCTTGTCTTTTCCTTCCGGAAGTTGTCCCCTTGCTTTTGAAATGTACCGTATGACTCATTTATTTTCTCAGGGATGAGAATCCATAGGTAATTCTTTGGTTTATAAATAAAGTTCAATCATAAGAGTAATGTTTTTTTCCTCGGTAAAATTCTGTAAAAAACCACTGTTTATATTTGGATTTGTTCGTGATCATTTTGTATTTCAAATTCTACGAAAAACGGTTGGTTGATGGATGTATGAATCATACGGGGTATGCGAACAAAGTATCGGATGTATTTCAACCCCAAACTGAAACAGGCACGGAGGGAAAGTTTTCCTGCCTAAGTGCTTTGGGAGCAATTGTAAAGATTTTCCACGACCATTTTCCCTGTCACATTCTATTTTCTACCACGTTTCGGTTTATCTCTTCTTGACTTTCCAAAATTTCTTTCTCTCCTTGACTTTCTTCCTTCTTTCTTTGACTGGCTTAATTCTTTGTCCATCTACCTTTTATTTACGTCAAGATTTCTCAATTCCTTTTTTATGTTGCATTAACATGTGTGTATCTCATCGATAATCTCTATTTCGTTTTTTTCTAACTTTTCATCTGATTTTTCTGGAATATTCTTCTTTTCGATTTTTTCTATAACATTCTCGCTTTGTGTGGTTGCTTTGCTGTCTTTATACTTTCTATTTTTACCTGTCTCTTTTTTATTAAATTTACTCTTCCGACCTTCTTTTTTCTCGCATGATCACCTTTTCTCGGACTCACTCTTGCTCTGACTTTCTCTTTTGTATGACTTTTCCTTCTGCCTGACTTTCTCTTTTGTCTGGCTTTATCCCCTGTCTGGCATTTTCTTTTGTGACTTTCTCTTCTGTCTGACATTTTCGTCTGTCTGGATTTCCCGTCTATAACTTTCTCTTTTTTCTTCCGTCTGGCTTTCTTGTCCATAACTTTCTCTTTTTTTCTGGCTTCCTCCTTTATAACTTTCTCTTTTTTTCTGGCTTCCTCCTTTATAACTTTCTCTTTTTTTCTTTCTGGCTGTCTTGTCTATAACTTTCTCGTTTTTCTTCTGTCAAGCTTCTCGTCTATAACTTTCTATTTTTTCTGTCAGGATTTCTTGTCTATAACTTTCTCTTTTTTTCTGGCTTTCTTGTATATAACTTTCTCGTTTTTTCCTCAGTCAAGCTTTCTCGTCCATAACTTTCTCCTTTTTCTTCTGTCTGGCTTTCTCGTCTATATTTCTGGCTTTCCTGTCTACAACTTTCTCTTTTTTTGACTTTCTCCTTTTATATGTTTTCCCGCTTCTCCATCCTGATTGTTTTAGTTCTATTCTCCGATTTTCTCTTTTACTCTGTATATATCGCTTTCTTTTTCCTCGTTTTTCTCTGACTTTCTAAATTTTTAATCTCTCTTATTTCTCGTTTTTTGTGTTCAGATTTTTACTTATCCTCTAGTTGCCTCCGATTTTCGTTTTTTCTATTTTACCCCATTTCACTTTCATATGACTTTCTTTTCTTCTTTGAATTGCTCCATTTTTCTCTCAGAAATCCCTTTTTCACTTATTGTCAAATGTCTATTGTATTGCTCTTGGTGCCTTCTTGGTCAATTTCCTCTTATTTTAATTACTTGCACCTCTTGCTCTCTCCAGTTCCCTTAAATATTCCATCTCTGTTTTTTCCTGCTTGGCCTTTCTCTTATACGTGTTTGTACTCTCTAGCTATAATCTCTTTCTACCATGAATACAAGTAAAACTGGTCGTGCGAACTTGTTATGATATACAACGGGGACTTGTGGGATCGTTTACCTTGAATGACTCCCATACCCACGGGGCATACTCCCCCCACAAAAAGAGGGTGGTAAAAATGAAAAGAAAGTTTTTCGTCCCCATAAGGAGTCGTAATTGTCCCTTTCTTCCTTTCCTCACGTGTTCACCCTTTGCGAAAAGGCAACTCCTGCCACCACAGAGAGAAGGCTGCCAAAAGATTTTTGTTAAAAGGGAGATGACACATAAAAGTTCTTTTCATGAAGCGACATCCACAGAATTCTGAAGAGCTCTCTTCCCACCTCCTTTTTATTCTCCAGTTCTCTCTTCTTTCACTATATCTTTTATATCCAACTTCAACATGACTCCTCCGGTGACTGGGGGCATATGAATCTTTTAACGGGGCAACTCCAAGGGCCCTTAGGTACACCTTTTCTCCATTACCTCCGGCCGTGCATTCATAAAGTTGTTTCCCCGAGAACACGACGCCACTTGAGGGGACAAAAGGGCAATGTGACAGGATGGAAAGGAGTCACATTCACAGAGAAAAACAAAGCCCCAAAAAAATTCGAGCACATCATCAATAGGGCAATCTCGGTACAGTTGACTCTCTTTTTAACAGTACCCTATAAGACAGCAAATCTTGCCCGTTATAGAAAAGAACCGTTATAGAAAACAGAAATTTCGTTGTTACAAATTGGAGAAAGTTTTTGAGGGTATCATTTTGTGCTGTTGTTATAGAGTGAGAACTGTTAAAAGAGAGGCCGTTATAGGCAGATTTGACTGTATTGCGGCTATACAGTTGATTCTGTCTATAACAGCACCCTATAAAGCAGCACATGTTGCCCATTATAGAGAAGAACCGCTATAGAAAACAGAAATTTCTTTGTTAAAAATTGGAGGAAGTTTTTGTGGGCATCATTTTTTGCTGCTGTTATAGAGTAAGAACAGTTAGAAGAGTGGCCGCTATAGGCAGATTCGACTGTATAGCGGCTATGCAGTCTATTCTGTCAATAACAGCACCCCATGAAGCAGCAAAGTTTGCCCTTGATAGAGAAGAACCGTTATAGAAAACAGACTCTTCTCTATTAAATATTGGAGAATGTTTTTGAAGGCAGCATTTGCTATTATGTTATGGAGTGAAAACCGTTATAAGAGAGGCCGTTACAGGTATAGTCGGCTGTGCATACAGCCCCGCTCTATCACAGACGTCCCTAGAACGGCTTTTGCCCTATAACTACCTACACGAATCACCCCGAAAGGTTTGCAATTCTCATCTGTAGCAGCCATTTTATCCCGGTATTGTCTCTATATCGGCGACGTTTTGAATCCACCGTTATTAAACAGGTTTCCCTATAAAGTTATTTGGTCACGTCCTCCCATACTTTGCTCTCTACAAAGGATTTTTCTCCAGCTTTGAATCCCCCGCAATTAGGCCTCTTTCTCTATAACGGTTTTCCTCCGCATCGAGACATATTTTGCTCTCTGCAACTAATGTTTCGCCATTAAAGCGTGGTTTACCAGACATAACAGGCTTCTGGTTTTCTCTATAAGGGTGTTTTATTTTTCACTATATCCGTTATCTCTATGGGGGTTAATTAGAGCTACTTTTTCCTAACCGTTACAGGGAGAAGTGGCTGTATAGGGCAAAACGTTATGAGAACTGGAATTTCTTGGGTTGATAATTACAACACCTGTTTAAGGAGACAATTGTATAGATGTTCTAGAGAGATAACCGTTATAGAAGCGTCCGTTATACAGGGATTTAAGAGAAAATGGACAAATGCTTTCGTAGAGAAAGACATATTTCAGCATTATGGAAATGGATTCAAAGAGGTAAAGAGAGGG
The DNA here is from genome assembly GCA_034698585.1 of Disparrhopalites patrizii. Classification (NCBI taxonomy): domain Eukaryota; kingdom Metazoa; phylum Arthropoda; class Collembola; order Symphypleona; family Sminthuridae; genus Disparrhopalites; species Disparrhopalites patrizii. The sequence goes on from JAQGBT010005223.1 coordinate 13,395, forward strand.
AAAAGTGAGAAATAAATTCGATGAAAAGGAAGGAAGCTGAGAACAAACAATGGAATTTGCTGGAGGAAAGTTTGATTTTTCCCGCTTTCTCCATTCAATTTTCATTAGTACTTTCTCCCTTTCTCACTATGTTTTTACTATTTAAATGATGTGAAGCAGATTTAATTTTTAAGCCGTCTCCCCACGTTTCCGGCCTTCAACAAAGTTACAGAAACTTTTTTCCCAAGAAATTCTATTGGGAGAAAGTCAACGAAGAAACTTGGAAAAGGTACATGAAGAGAAGAAAAGAAAATCAAATGTAACAAAGTGAAAAAAAAGTAGACATTTCTAACTTACCCGCCAAAAGTTGGGAGAAACCCCACAAAAAAAGGGTTTGTCTCTCCCGGAAAAGGAAGAGGAGGAACTTGGCAGTTTCATAGACTTGGATTGACGAGGAAAAATGTAAAGTTACAACGAAAGAAAGCACGGAAAAAGACCTAGAAAAAGATTTATTTACTTTTTTTAAACCCAAAAACTTTGGGATAGATCGTTTTTGGGGTAAAAGTATTTCCGGGAAGAAAATTTGAACTTGTGACAAAAAATGGTGGTAAAGAGTTTGAATTTGATTTGGAATTCTTCTGGAAAATTCATTGTTTTTCACCAACACAATTTGCATAGAAATTCAGTGGAATTGCAGGTGAATTGGGAGGAAAGAATAAACGTCTTGGATAGTAACTTTCTCCGTACAAATACAATGGAAATAAAGACGGAGAATGGGAAAAAATACGGAGAAAAAGAAATGATAAATTGAGTCAAAGGGATTTTAAGGGATAATAAATGGACAAATTTCTTACTCCACGTGGGATTTATGAAGATGTGACATGACAAACGATGTTAATGTGTCATATCCATCCACTCCTGTGTAATACACATACATTAGAGGGAGAAAGTCCAGTCATCGTCAAGGAAGGAAAGGACGGACGAGGCGATGGAGGAGTGGGAGAGGGGTGATAAGACAGTCCCGGGAATGCCCGTCGCTCTTTCCATTGTCCCAAGTTTTTGTCTTGTATTTTTTTCTAATCATCTTCTAATTTTCTCTTACATTGCTCTCGAATTATCTTCTAATTTTCTTGAATTATTCTCTAATGTTCTCCTCCATTTTTCTCGAATTGTTCTCTAATTTTCTCCTCCATTTTTCTCGAATTGTTCTCTAATTTTCTCCTCCATTTTTCTTGAATTATTCTCTAATTTTCTATTTCTTTTTTGTCGAATTATTATCAAATTTTCTATTTCTTTTTTGTCGAATTATTCTCTAATTTTCTATTTCTTTTTTGTCGAATTATTCTCTAATTTTCTATTTCTTTTTTGTCGAATTATTCTCTAATTTTCTA
>JAQGBT010005224.1:0-14762 GCA_034698585.1 Disparrhopalites patrizii
CAAATTTAAATTTCGGATATCTAAAATATGAATTGTAATTCCAATACAATTTTATTCAAATATTCAGACATATGAATTGTTCTGTCCAAGTCTTGATCTCCTGGTGCCACTGCCGCCTTCTTTCAGGATTTCAAGAACTCTTCCAAATGTTTCACAATCGTTGCATTTAACTGACCCACAAGATTCCCATACAAAGCATCCATGTGGTTAAATCCAGTAACAACATATCCTTTGGCATTCGACCCACACAAGTCCATTAGTTCCCGCCCATCCTGTGAAAAAAAGGAGTTGAGACATTGAGAGAAAAAATGGTAGAATCAAACCTGAAACAGTTATTTGACATACCTTCAAACTAACCAACGCGTCTGTTTCCATGAAATAAAATGTTTTTGGTACTACCACCTTTGCCAAGTCATAAGGAGTTACGTCAGTACTGGGAGTTCCCAAAGAGCTGCAAAATTTTGGGGTTATCATGTTGTCTAATAATCCCTCCGCACAGGTGATGGACACGTCATTAGGAAATTCATGTAACGCCTCACCAAAATATTGCTTGAAAAAAAAAAAAATGTTGGTCGTAATCTTAGGCTCCTCGTTAGTAAAGTAACCATTTCGAAAGTACTTATATAAAGTAGTGTAGTGATTTTGTAACTGAGCGTAACTACCTTGCTTGTCCCAGTATCACTACGGCCAACGAAGGGCTCCATGGACCTTTCAAAATACCTGAGCCTGCTGGGGTTGGCCAGCAGCTCTTCGTAATTTTTTCGACTAAATTCACGAGTGTGGGAAGGGATTAAGCAGCCGTGTTTTGTATACTTTGATTTGGCCAAATATGATACCTGCGGGATTGTACCTGATCTTTAGAAATTCAGTAACTAGAGGCAATTATTAATATTAATACTTCTCTGGAATGGAGGTAATTATTAATTTAATATTATTTGTTAATACTTATTTTTCCCTCCTTCCCTGCCTCCAGTAGTTATTTTGGCCTTACCAGTATTTCTTTAACTCTAGGCCGAGCAAGGTAACGCATCCAACTACTCACGTTCCCGGAACAAATATACGGCGCAATCCCGATGAGTTCCAACAACTGGGAATTGAATCTAGCTTCAGTGCTGAGCAATTTCATTAATGTGAATCCACTCCACGAGTACACAATACAGACTAGTTTCCTTCCGGTTTCCTCCAGTACGTAGTCCAGTACTGCCGGGTGATCTTTCATTGCTACATCTTTGTTCCTATAATAATTGTATACGAGAATAATAAGTAATTCAGTTACCACCTAAACAGATAAGTAACCGGAGATGGAAACTCAGATTAGATTTTATGGAAAGACGCAAAAATTGACAGAATATAGAATATACCCAAAGTTCCAGAATTCCGGCATGGACCTTGAGAATGTCTGGTGTTCACTGTAAGTAGTTCCCCTATTATTGGCTAGCCACACGTCAAATCCTGACTTGTGCAGATGATAAGCTACACAAAAAGAAATTCAAAGGAACTTGCGATGTTGTGCCAATTCAAGGAAATGTAATAAATAATAACATGCGTATTCATAATATATGTAATACATATGAATACATCAGGTTTATGGAGTAATTACGTAGAGCATCTGTATTTGAAACCAACCAGTCACGGCAAGAATTGTAAAAACCATGAAAGAGTACGATGGAAGGCCGGGAGGAACTTTCTCCAGGAATTCGGAGAAGCCGTAATTTGTACCCATCTTCAGTTCTAACTTCATGTTCCTCACAAACCAAGTTCAAAGACCTAATTAAATCCGGCTACAAAAACAACGACATTGTGCTATAATGGATTTTACAAATCATAAAATGCACATTAGGTACACAGAATGTCCAATATCACCAACTGATCAATAATATTCGTAGTCATTTAGGCATAGAATGGATTTGGATATCAGACAAAAATATTTCAAAATAAATAAATAAAAACTTTACAGCAGAGAGCCATTTAAAATTCCCAGCTGCTGTCCCTTGGTCCTTGCCAGTAAAAACCAATCTCTCCAGCTCTACTGGCTGTGCAACAGGAGCTCGATCTTCTGGACGTCCGGTGGCCAAATATCTTCCAGGAGACAGTGGAGCTGGAAACAATCATTTAGCGGTCATGTATATAATTACTGTAATTACAATTATTTTAAACTAGACAAACTACTTAAAAGAAACACAAACAAGTCTTTACTTGGTTGCTGTCTCAGGGAATTCCGAAGTAATCTTCCCGTCCACAAGCCGACCAATGAGAGTGAAGGGCCTATGATCTTATTGTTAGGTCGGAGAACCGGAAGTAGCGTCATCTAGATGCTGGAAGACAATGCCTGGCGCTGGAATAGAGCTGCAAAAACGAAACTTAGCATTCATCCAGTTACCAAACCAAATTGAAGAAACCAAAAATACTCGGCAAATTGCTTGCCTTGATGCTTTTGACGGCACAACGGTCGTTTTGAGACTTTTTGCGGGGACTTACGTTTGTTTTAAAGGATTAACTTTACCTTCAGACCTTCACCTTTTAGCATTACAAATTTCCCCCCAAAAAAGGCAATTTGTGGTTGACCGGGTAGACACATGATCAAATGAGACAGGTTAGCAGAGGACGGGTAGAACTAACTGTAAATTATTAGAGGTTTTATAATTGTTTTAATATAATTATATACCACTGAACTTTAAATGTGTTGTTGCAAGTTGCAAGTCGTTTTTCGTTTCAAATCAAGGATATCTTTGCCCATACAGTTTTTGCTTGATGATGGGATTACTAGATGTTATACCTACATTATACATAACATAATTATATGTAGGTACCTATGCTGGTTAAATATGTCTTTCATATAGAATTTTTATACCCCATGCATTTCGCCTGCAAGTTAATTATCGATAATGTATTTCCCTTTTTTTTGCAATCAGCACTCACTGAACCATCCACGAAAGGCAGGTTTTTATTTGTGGGAAGTGGCAATTCCAATTAGCTATTGAATTTATACACCTGCTTTGAACTGAGCTGAACATGAGTCCAATTCCTTGCCACTCGTGCTTTTTTGATAGTTTGACCTTTCTCCCGTACATTTATGATTACCGGAATAATAATTATGTCAATACAGATAGTAGTAGTTATTACTGGTGAAAAGTGAAAACAGAAGTAAAAGCAGTAATTATTCCGGGTCCTACAATAGTTCTTGCACATTCGCTCCGGACATTAACATTTTTAATGGGGTCGTTTTGGTGTATGGTGCTTTTCAATCGGTTAGAAGATTAAATATTACACATTCAATTGCATGTGTGAGCGACATTGTTAAGGATGGAATTATTCAGGTTAGAGGTTAAGAGCTATAAAGATAGTGCCGTACGAATTTCTCATCATGCCCCATTGCTAATAATTTTTTTGGGCTTTGCAAAATGTTTGTATCTACCGATAGGAGGTACTTATGTGTATATATGTAAATATAGGTAAATATATTATAATGACGTATATAATATTATTAATTGTTGTATGTTAAATAAATGACGTCAAAACTGGCCAGTTTGAGAGCCTGACACGAGTTTTTAGTCGACGTAGAAATTCGTCTCATGTTGCATGTGATTGGCTACTGCCTACTCTTACAGAGCTGGTGAAGCCAGAAGTGGTGGAAATTATTTTTTTTACGGAGAGATTAGCCCCTTAATGGATTTATGTTGATTAGGGGATTATTTTGAGAATTATTTTTAAACACGCAATTGCGATGTAATAAATTGTCGTAAGCCTTATCAGGCGATTGAGACGATTTTTTGTGCGGAAATTGTGGTTGGATAAGACCTTAACCGTGACATTTCGCAGATGGATGGGGACTTGAATTGACGTTATTGTCACCTCGATGCTCTCAAGTGATTTGTTGACATTGATTCCGTACGGAATGATTAGATAGGAAACACGGATCTAACATTTTTTTCTGGTTATAAAAAGCAATTTTCCATTATCGATACAGTTCAATCACTCTCGGGTGTGTTTTTATGTACGAGAAGGCTTTTACCGAGTGGTTTTCTCTTTTTGTTTTTTGTTACGGAGCATTACATTGAAAATGGCTTTCAGATTCGGACTAAGTGGGTTAGTTCTTGCGGTTTTGATTGTGACCTTGAGCCAAAGTTCGGCAGGAACTCCTCTGGGAAGTAAGTTTCTTATTTTTTTGTCTTGGGAACTAGTGCTTATGTTTTATGTAAATATATACGTACAAATATCTCTATATTATACAAAGATACTTATGCAAATGTTAATTATGATATGATACAAAAATACTTACGCAGATGTCATTTGCACGGCAGTGACAATCCCGGACTAAATCATGGGATTACGAATTCGGATTAAGCTATTCCGGATTTAATCACCAAAATATTTTGGAAAAGGAATAATCCATAATCCTAAATCCCATAAATTTTTACAAAAAGTTTAATTCGTAATCCCGAAACTAAAATTCATCGGGATTACGGGATTAATTATTTTGAAAAAATGCTGACTTTCTGCATTGAAAAGACCCACAATCGACGACACTAGTGCAAATTGCAATTGCACATATTGAAATTAGACAAAACTCGAGTAACAATGGAGTATGTTAGTATGTATAATCGAATTTCATCATCCAAATCACTCCAATCCAAATCCCATACTCCTGAATTGTAATTCCAGTGTTGGGATTAATCCGAATCCTAAAAATTTTTTTTGGTGAAATCCATACATTAATCCCGGCCACTATCACTTTTATCCCAATCCAATTCCTGAAAAATTGTTTTTTGGAAAACAATCCCGGCAGTAATCTTAATCCCAAACTTCATAATGCGTCACTGATTTGCTTTTAAGTTGTATAATCAACCATTATTCAATTCATTATTCAATTATTCATTATTTTCCTGTAGTAAATGTAAATAAATTGCCGGGTCTGATCAAGCAGTCGTTGAAGCACGTTGAGCGAGCTGCACAAATTAATAATGCCAACGACATCTGGCGAAGAATTGTCAACTATATCCGCAGTAATGACCTGGAGGGTCTTCTCTCTTATTTGAAGTCAATTCCGGAAACGAAGGTATAATATAATAATGATTGGCAATGTCCACACAAAAAAGGAGAAAACAAAGTGCTAATTAGAAACGTTTTTGCTTTCGTAAAGATCTTGCTGGATTATCTTCAGGAAAACCATCCTCAGTTATTTCAGGCCGTCTGCTGGATCCTCGAGGAATGTGGAAATGCGATTGAAATCCCGACAGAAGTCATCCAGAGAATCATGATGTACCGTTTGCGTGGAGACTGGCGTGGTCTTGCTGATTACGTCCAGACGGTGGATAATCCCGAAGCAGCACAAAATTGGATCAGACTCAACCTCCCAGACACTTGGGAAAAGATTTGCGGGTATCTGAATAAGTGTTAAACAAAAAATAAAAGGAAGATCAAGAGGGATTGTTGATATTTTGTACGAATTTCATTTTTTTAAACTAATGTAAAAATAAAAAAATATCTCTCTACATTGATAGTGTGACTGAAATAATAATAGTTTAATAGCTGCAGAGAAATTGCAGATCAGCATGTTTTGCAGCAATAACTGCGCGTAGAATATGTTTGTCAAAATTCAAAATACGATTTTTTCAACTGTACCTGAAAATTGAGAATGTAGAGCTGGATGCTTAAAAAAATTCGGACAAGCGTCCTTCTTAGCCGTAGTAGCATTGATTATTATTACAATTGCAACAACCATTGCCCCCACAGCCGCATCTGCACTTGCAATTGCAGCAGCAGCACTGACAATAATGGCATGTGCATTTATCGCAAAGGTAGCAGCAAGGTCTTCCTTCATAAACTTCAATGCTAATGGGACTTCTGAGTCTCCTCCATTTCTTCCGCCGTTCCACCCATTTACGTACGCCCATGTCCGGGGGGCGGCGATCCGGAACGTTCCACTTGGGGGGCGGATACTTAGGAGGAACCTTCTTGCGAGGACGAGGTGGCTTCGGCGGCCCATTGGGCAAAGACGGATTTCGAGAACGCGGCGGAGTATTTTTCGGTTTCTTGGGCGGAACCGCCTCCTCCGGAGGGGGTGGCGGGTATTCGTAATTATATTCTGCGGGAGGCGGGGGAGGGGGTGTGGGCGGATCCGTATTTACCGGAGGAGGTGGAGCCCCCGAATTTGATGGCCTGGAAAATGTGTTGTCGGGTGGAGTTACTTCAGGCTCATACGGAGGTACTGGCGGAGGGGGAGGAGCTTCCGGAGGTGGATTCTGATTAGGATCCTGGGGAGGTGGGTATTGATTAGGATCCGGAGGTGGGTATTGATAAGGATCTTGCGGAGGCGGGTATTGATACGGATCTTGAGGCGGGTACTGATAAGGATCCTGCGGCGGAGGGGGTTGTCCATATGGATCCTGTGGCGGTGGGCGTCCCCAAGGATCGGTTGGTGGAGGAGGAGCCTGCGGTGGGACATAGGATTTCGGAGGCTCCCGGACGATTATTGGAGGGGGCTGGGTAGAGGGTGGTGGAGGAGGTATCCCGGACCGATAGGGATGATTTCCCCAAGGTTGCCTCGGTAAAGGGGGTGGTGGCGGAGGGGCATATGGCGGGGTGTAGTAATTAATCTTTGGAGGAGGATACCGTTGAGCGGGCTGAATCGGCTCGGGCGGAGGTTGTCCAAATGCACCCGGGGGAATGGGTCTTGGCGGGAGGTTTGACCTACAAAAATTCTGGAGATAATCCACCCAAGGCTGGGGGCTACATTTCCGAACTTCGGGCCGCGGCCCGGGCCGAACGCAGGAGCAGGACCGGACGGCGGCGCAGCAGCCACAGGTCATCACGAGGAATTCTGAGACCAGGGCCTTTCGAGAATCACGGGTCACCGTGTGCTTAATGAAATCCAAGATATTGCTGTCGTGTTGGAATGTTTCCGATACAACCTTCCCGTTTATATCCCGGACAATTCCTCCATCCACCTCCTTGTAATTCTCCTTCCACTCCCCCTTCCCGCTGTCGTCCAGGCGGTAGGGACTGAAGATATGCTTGAATAACCTGGATTTGTTAAGCTTGAATAAAAGCGGCTTCTTGGACGACTCTTGGTTCTTATTCGGTCGCATACTGTGCTTGTACAAGATGGAGACGCTGGCATTGTTGCTGGGCGTTTTGGTTTTCTCCTTTTCTTTCTGGTTCCGTTTGGATTTTCTCCTGGAAAATGCTGGCCCGGGCTTGAAGGTATTTACACAGCCCAGAAGTCTCAAGAACTTCTTCGTTTCCTCCAAGTCCCGTTTGCGCTGCAGTCGCTCCTCATCGCAGATGCCGGAGGAGGAAGGAGTGGAGGATGTTGAAGTGCTTGTATCAGTAGTACCTCCCCATCGGGAACTTCCCCATGCATTTCGAACTGCCCACAGAGAGCCTTTAGACGAAGCCCCTGAGGATAATGGTGTGGAAGTTCCAGTGGAATTGCAATTTCTGGGACGCCCATTTACGGTTGGGAAGGGAAGGGTTTGGAGGTTTTCTCTGGGGGCATGGTAGAAATTCAAGTTCAAGGGATCTGGGAGGGGGCAGAGGTCAACAATGTGTATTTTTTTCCTTTCCAGTGTCAGTTCTGGGGGCGATTTAAGGAAGGAGTTGTCAGCTTCCGTCTCGCCCACTGGAGACATGCAGGAGGAGGACGGCCAGTCCTGGACGATGTCGGGAGAGCTTATGGAATCTCCGAGGATTGACATTTTTTATAGGATTTTAAAGTGTTCTTCAAAATGGAATTTAATGGATGTGCCGTGTATTTGTACTTAAGTGCTTAGCTAGTGTTGTACTCGTTGCTGGTTGATGTTCGTCCTTTGTACACTTGCAGATTTAAAGCTTATATGCGCTGCAGTTATCAATCTTCAAAAAATGGAATTCTGTCATTCTGTGTGTTTGTGATTTGGGATTTTGGGGTATCATGCTGATTGCTGTTTCCGCTGGTTGGTAACTTTTGTGGTAATCAATAATTTACCTATTTTTTAATGAAATAATTGTGAATTATTTATGGTTATGAATTTATGAATATGAACCTTAAATAATTGTTCATGCTCAAAGGATCAAAGTGCTTAAGAAAGTGTTTATCTGTTCATTAAAACAAGAGCACTACTACTAACTACTAACTACTATGCTGTATTATGTGCAATCATTGTATTGTGCATGTCCGTGTACTATTTATTTGTGTATACCTATGTGCAAATCTGCAAATGTATGTATGTATGTAGCTGTATACTGTATACGCATAAAAACAAGACAAAATGTTTTTTTTTCGTTCTCTAGCATTCTAATTTCTAATTCTATAGTCTAGATTATTTCTCCCGTTCTTCGTACGCTTAACGGAGAATGTCAATGAAAAGGCCATAAAAGTTCAGGGAAATTACTTGATTGGTAATTTGGTAATTTATTAAGCACAGTAAATGCATGGATTTGTTGGAGTTTCAGTCGCACCAAAGTGCAACAAACACTAGACAATTTAAAAACAATATTCAATACCTTTTGTATTTTTATTTACATACAAACTCTCTGCATTCTTAACTCTTTTTCGTATGTAGTTCTGGACAAAATTCCCGACGTTCGAACCGGCTTTCGTCTGTCTATTCGAAACATTTGGACTCCAATGGATACTCGATGATTTTTTGTTTCCTTCACTTTTCATGCGAAATACATACATAATAATGGATACATTATTAAGTTTAGGAAAGACAATGCTTCTGATTCTGATTCTGTTAATTGGTTGACCTGACAATGACCTCAATTACCTGTATCTCAATCACAACCCGAGTCTTGGTGAAGTGATGAAGGATCAGATGTCATCATCATCGGGGCAGAAGTCAAAGAAATCCTCCCTGTTCTCTCCAGGTTTCTTCCCCTTCCGCTTATCATTACCCGGCTTGGATCTGTATACACCTTTCGGTGTGGCCAAACGTGCCCAAGTGGAGTTTTGAGATTGATTGTTTGAGCTTTTGCCCCTATTATTCCTGCTATTTTTGTCCCCAAACAAGTTTTTGAAGGGCCAGCTTTGCAAGCTGGAAAAGGTGGGTTGACTTGGGTCGTTGTTATCGGGCAAAACGTATGGCTTCAAAACCGTCCGTTCCACCACTTCAGAGCAGAATCGGCAAGGTCTTTTGCCCTTGGTCGCCGAGGTCGACTTTGACTTGTGTTTCTTCACATGCAAATTCGTATCCGAGAAATTTTCTGAAGATGTCCTTCTTCCCGCGGACACTTTGATCTCCGGCAATTCTCCGGGGTCGCTCACATTGGATTCATTGTCATCATAGTCATTACTCCGCTCATAGTCCGAGACTGCTTGATTCGGTGGATCCGCTTGAGGAGGAATCGGAAGATGAGGATGAAGATGAAGATGATGATGATGATGAAGATTCGTCATCAGACTTCCCCTTCTTGAATCGGAGTTGCTTCTTACCCTTTTTAGTAGCGCCAGCTCCTCGTCCGGCCGATGCGGAGCGAGGCTTTTTCCCAGATGATCCAGCACCAGGACAGGGCACTCGTTTGGCGGATATGATCCACATGTTATTGGAGTTCGGGCATCGTAGAGACTGGGTTGGGGAGACAGAGCACTTTTAGAAGCATTGTGAAAACTGGGTTTGGGAGACAACATGCGAGTGACGGGTGTTCTTACCATTTGAGCCGGACAGCTGTCCTCCTCGTCACCCTGTCGGCAAATACGAGCTTTATAAGCCACCCTGGGCATGTTGACACAACAACATCTGCTATTGCTGCTTACGCGCGAGGGTCCGGGCTGATATCCACTCAGACGTTGACCATTCCCATTACTCCCACCAGAAGAGCGCTGTCCACTACTTCCCGGCCTAGGTTCAAACTGTGCATTGATTATTTTCGGGGATTGAATCCTCACATTCTTATTCGGGTCATGCATTGGCCGCACCCATTTTGGTCTTTGCATCCTGACCTGACTTTTAGTCGATTTTAGTCGATTTTATTATTATCAATCCCCTGATCCCTCAAAATCCTCAATCCCCTCAGAGGCTATTCCTCGACAAAAAGATCGAAGTCCGTCTGACTACGTTGACCCTAGATGACGATGACCTATGACCTCCACCCCCACCAAATTGTAAATTGGAATTTGAAATTGAATGTCTACTAAAATGCTAATAATTTCCGGAATTTCATTTTCTACTTGAAACTTATTCTAAAATTGCTACGGCTACAGCCTTCAAGCGCCAACAGAATAGAACAGCGTAGCGCATCTTCGCATCTGCATTTCTGCTATTCTGAATCTGCCATCTGCACTTTTGCACTCAGCCACGACGAGCAAGAATAAGAATGTCTTTATTATTATATCCACAAATGCACCTAAGGATATGTAACAATTTGTCCTGCCGATTTCCTCGTGTGTGTACCAGTGAATTATGTACTGAAGCATTAACCAGTAATGCATTTCCATTAGCTATAATGCTAAAAATAATGATGAATGAGAACGATAGTATGAGCACGAGAGGATGAGCAATGAGCATAGATTGATGGATTGATGTATAGAAACAAAAAATAAACAATCGAAAGTCGTTTTCCTGCATAATTCCAAAAGTCAATTTCAAATACTTGTTGCAAGTGTGTTTGCAACCCCAATCTCCCAGGCAATCTCGAAATCTCCTGGCCTCCATCTGTAATTTGGGAAAACCGTTGAACCAAGCAAGGGAAAGATCAAACTCGGAACCTACCTCATCTTCGGCTATCATAGCCGCAATCTCCTCCATAGGAAGGCAGCAATCCGGAGGAGGTTGACAGCAACAACCGCTTCTTGCCCTCGATGCCCTCCTCATCCGCTTGGGCGGTCGTGAGTAGAGTCCCCGCTTTTGGAACTGAGGGCAATTGAGGTAGCCACCGGAAGCTACCCAATTTTCGTAGGCAATGTCCCGCTCCGTCCGACCTGGAGGTCCGAATCTCCCGTAATAGTCTGGATTCCCCCCTCCTGGATTTGGAGGGAATCCAGGGGACCAACCGGGTGGTCCACCTCCTGGAGGTCCGGGTGGTCCTCCGGGATAGGAAGGTCTTGGAGGTCCTGGAGGATACCCTGGAGGATAGCCTGGTGGTGGCCCTTGAGGATAGCCTGGAGGAGGTGGTCCCTGGAATGGAGGGCCTGGTGGTCGCCAGGTTCCGGGATTTTGGGGAGGAGGATATTGTCCATACGGGGGAGGTGGACCAGGGGGTGCTCCAGGAGGGGCTCCTGGAGGTGGATATCTTGGAGGTGGATATTGAGGATTCGGAGGTGGTGGAGGACCTCCAGGATTTGGCCAAGATGTACTAGAAGGTCTTTGATTCCAGTTATCAGGTCTAATGGGTGGTGGATAGGATGCGGGCGATGGGCCTGGCCAGTTAGCTGGACCGGCTCCAGGAGGGGGAGGAGGACCATACATTTGGCCAATCCCAGCATTTCCGTAGGTTGGAGCTCCAGTTTGGCTGGGACTTGGTCCTGGAGGGGCACCTAGGGGTTGCATTGGTCTGTTTAATTGCTCATAAGGTCCCTGCATCTTGTAGTCAGCCCCACCTCTAAGTCGCTCCTGGGGCTTCCATTGTTGTGGAAGATACCCCGGTGGGAAATTCTGTTGACTTTCACTGGGACCAGCTGGGTACTGGGAACTTTGGGGGTAATACCCCGGTGGGATTTGCTGCTGACTGCTCGCTGCGGACGGAGGTTGTTGGTATCCAGATGAATAGGGATTCGCACCCTGCTGATAAGGCTGACCTCCGGCTTGTGGATACTGCTGAGGATATCCTTGCTGCTGGTATTGCTGTCCTGAATAAGCTTGCTGATTAGGTTGTTGATACTGTTGTTGTCCAGCATAGGCCTGTTGGTACTGTGGGTTGTACTGTTGCTGATTGGGATATTGCTGCTGATTGGGTGGATATTGCTGTCCTGGATATCCTTGTTGCTGTTGCTGGTACTGCTGATCTGGGTAAGCTTGCTGCGGGTATTGTTGACCAGAAGCCTGAGGGGCCTGTTGGTTCTGTGGATATTGCCCGTTCTGAAGTTCAGGGGACGGAGGTTGTCCCACTTGATATTGCTGATAAGCCCCTTCCTGATTCTGGTAATAATTGAGCCCATAAGGGGGTGGGTACGGGTTTTGACTCACCACAGTTTTGACATCACATTTTGGGTCAATAGATCCAGCCCCACAAAAGTACCAGAGATGTTCGGGGAGGGCGGAGCCTGGGATTAATTGCCTACCAGCCGGACCATCCTCAAGCTCCTCAAAGACTTGGGGATCATGTTTCGGCGTCTGCGTGCATTTAGCGATTTTGGGCGGAGCTTGGTTGGGACTCCTGCTGAAGTGCCCGAGCTGACTTCGTTTGAGGAAGGTACTGTAGCGCTTTGTACTCCCTCGGGCTTTGGAACTTCTGCGCTTTTTAGTCTGAGTCTGCGCCGGGGCGGGACTCGCTGAAGAAGTGTCCGGTGGCTTGTAATTATATGGGTCGACTTGCTGGCCGTAGTAGGGGTTACCAGCTGGGGGTAATGTCTGGGCGTAGTAAGGATTGGGAGAGTTGTCCTGATAGGCCCCTGGCTGCGCGTAGGGATTGGTCCCCTGAGAATATTGGCCGTAAGGGTCTGCGCCGGGTTGCTGTGTGGTTTGAGTGTAGGCGTTAGCGCCTGATTGCTGCGGATTCTGGGCGTAAGGATTCCCCCCTTGTTGGTATTGCGCGTACGGATTAGGATTTGTGCCTTGCTGTTGCTGCTGTGGTTGTTGCTGTGAGTACGAATTAGGTTGGTTTGTTCCCGTATCGGCGGACTGATAGGCTTGCGCTGGACCTCCCCTTTGCCATTCTGAGGGATTGAACATTTGTATGACAGCTGGGGGTCAAATGGGGAATGCGGGGTTATTCCGAAGTCTTCTGGAGGTGCATTTCGAAGAATGCTTGGCTTTTGGGCGAACTCGGAGTAGTGCATGAGAGAGTGTTCTGTGATCTCTGTGTTGGACAGTTGCACCGTTGGACGTATTCATACATTGACTAAATGAGGCTACCACCATCGGCTTTGTTAATTGAAAGTGGAAGATTCCGTAGAATTTTCATTCTTGTCCTTGCTCTCATCTGCTGGCATAAAAAGGGTGACTGTTTACTCGTCCAATGCCGATTCTGTTGATTGCACGACGATACTTGCACCTGCATTGAATCTGGTCTTTGGTGCATTGCTGATTTGCTTTTGTTCTAAATCTGGATCTGCAAATTCCTATAGATCCCATATTAGGGCATCTTGGGCACAGCATGACCGCATGTAATTGTGTAATTTATGAATGTACGTATGTACATACATATAATATATACATATGTAATATCTTATTACCTTTTATGGTCACGGGAAATGATGTAAGGTATAATACTCTTAGCTATCACCAAATGTGAACAAACCCCCGTTCCCCGTCCGACGTCCCCGTGGAGTCGAAGTCGAACGTCAGCCATAGACAATTGTGAATTGGAAAGCCCAAAACGCCCAAAAGGGTTGAGGATCATGGTATTGTGGTTTCTTATAATATGGTACTGGCACACTTTCAGCTAAAGTATGCCTTATTTTTCTAGGAAGGACGGAAAACGCCAAGCGAGTCCAGAAGATGTGCAGTTATTATTTATTTTTATTATTTCAGTATTGTGAAATTTTGCATGAATCGGTGCAAATGAGGGGCTGGAATTGTGCAATTTGCCATTCCCAGTTTCTCGAGATCCGGAATCCAGATCCAGATAAGAGGAGATGAGGGGATATCTCGGGAAACTCGGAATCGGGATTGATTGTTCAGTTTTATAAATAATGGAGCAGATTGGTGAAGAAGTGCAGATGCAGATGAGCAGAATATCAGCAAATTGGAATGTTAATATAAAGCATTCGTATTGTATCGTAAATCGTAACGAATAGTAGACACTGCGACCGGCGACTGCTTTCTCTTTGCTTTTTGCTTAAAATGTAGTCTTCTTTGGATTGGAATTTGGAATCTATGTAACTAATATTAATATTATTAATAATAATATTAATATTAATAACAATATGCATGTACATTATATTAATTATGATTGTTTTCTTTACGGTATTTCTTAATAAATTATCCCATTCCAAATTCCAAACAAGGCCCAATGTACATACAATGTATGTCGTCTCATTCTCATCATGCGTGTCTTTTACCCTTAATCCGATATAAAATTATGCACAGATAATAGGTATCTCGAAAACCCGAAACTCTATACAACAAATACCTATGAGGACATCCAAAGAAAACAAAGCTACACAAATGTCCCCAAAAGAATGTACAGTCCCACGTAATTCTCTGGACCTGCGAATTTAGTTATGCTTCAAGCAGTTCTTCCCCGACAGCTTTGAATGAAAGAGAGAGAGAGGCTGTTGGAAGTGTTAGAAAGAAAGGAAGAAACGTACATAAATCCTGTGAGAATTGGACATGTAGCGTTAATTGTGGAAGCGCTTTTTACTCTTCGAGGAGAGGAGAAGTGAACGGAGAGAGTGATGGAGAGTAAAAGAAGGAAAGAAACCCAAAAAGTTTGAGGTTTTGTCGGACGAATAAATCCCTTTCACTCCCATAATGGCCAAGTGCGATAAATGTCAGGAAAGTTAAGGGACGGAATTGACGAAGGTGGACGAGAGAGCTGAATAAAAGTTGGCACTCTCTGACCACGCAACGCCCGTTCTCACTTGGCGATCAAGTATCTCACTCGATATCTCTCTCTCTGTCCAAGTTTCCTTTGGATTTTCTCTGTCTCTCTCTCTCTCTCTCTCTCTCTCTCTCTCTAGA
>JAQGBT010005225.1:0-14761 GCA_034698585.1 Disparrhopalites patrizii
CTCTCTCTCTTTCTCTATTTATTCTCTCTCTCTTTCTCTATTTATTCTCTCTCTCTTTCTCTATTTATTCTCTCTCTCTTTCTCTATTTATTCTCTCTCTATTTTTTCACTCTTTTTTCTCTCAGTTTCTCTATTTATTCTCTCTCTTTCTCTAGTTATTCTCTCTCTTTCTCTAGTTATTCTCTCTCTTTCTCTAGTTATTCTCTCTCTTTCTCTAGTTATTCTCTCTCTTTCTCTATTTCTTTTTCCGCTCTCTCTGTCTCTTTTATCCTTTCTTTCTCTCTCTTTTTGCTCTTTCCTTCTCAGGATCGCTCTTTCTCTCTCTATCTCGCTCTGTCTCTCATCCTTAGCCATGTCTGTCTCTTCGCCCCTCGACAAATGTGCTCTGATCATGTGAAACAACAGTTGGAAGCGAACGGGTGGTGTAAAAATACTCGACTTATACACCTTTTCGCCCCATAAAAAAATGCACAGTTCAGAATGTCATAACAATGGTATTTCTCTCAACAAGAAAAAAAAGGATCAATTGTACCGTCATTTGCCAAACGCACCGAATAATTCACCAACAATCAGCGGTATCTCCCAATTATTAGTCCCACTTTGTAAAAAAAAACGACATCAAAACAATGGTAAAAGAAGCTTCGTATAATCTGCCCTCAAGTCACATTTCCCCCCTTTTCCCCAAGTTATTGTTATTGTCCTTGAGACAAAATAGACACAGGGTTTTATTAATATGACAAGTTCACGATTCCTCACTTTAAAAGGTGGATTTATCTTCATTAATTGTCGGGAGCGAGAGAGAGAATGCAGGACGGAATAAGTTCATATGAGGGGGAAAGAGATAAAAAAAAAGGTTGTTTGTCTCCTTTTTTTTGGTCAAAAGGCGGCATAAGATTTTTTTGGGGCCTTCTGTATAATCAATAATTGGGTTTCACGCACTTCCTCACGGACATCATAATGACGGGATATTTTTTTTAACAATTACAAAAAAAGCTATATTTCTTTAAAGGGTGGAATAAGTGCAAATTAGACGAGGGGGGAAAATAGCGTTAGATAACACCTGGAATTATTACAACAATGTAACTTCAGTCGGGTATAACCATTTATTGTGAGGTGTTACTGGGAGTCATAATAAACGGTTTTTTCCTCCTCTTTTTTTCTCCCATTTTTACCTCTTTATTCTCTACGCACATTCCTTTCTTGATGATTCCTTGCTGCAGATTTTTTTTTTTTGGTAAAAAAATATAATGTGAATAAAATCTAAAGGTATTTAGCTTTGTTTGGCATTGTTGGCCACTTTACTTGGTGCAGCTGTTGTGGAGGAATTTTTTTTGTACGGAGAGGAATTCAACAGGTTTTTTCTGGGCTGTAGATGGTGGCTACTTTATATAATTTTGGACCGTTAATTGCTGAAGGCTTTTAAGATTTTTGTATTTATATTTTGTCGTAGTTTAGCGCCATTTTCTTAATTTTTTTAAATTAGGCTAGCAGATATAATGATATATGCACGGTAAATGAGGTTCTCCTATTTGTTTTAATAGTCAAAATATAGCTACAGTGTGCATATGTGCACACTATTTTTTTTTTAACTAAATAATTTTATCCATGTTTAGACCTTTTTTTTCAGTTCAAATTGAAAAATGGGCTTTAATCTGTGGAATGGTTTTTTTTTAATTGTAAATCATAAGCAGAGCAGCCATTTTTGGATTTTTCTGGCGAAACAATTATGATTTTTTTCAAAACAAATTATGGTTTTTCTCACAAAATAATGTTTTTTTGTAGAATTTAGGCTTTTTATCATTTTTTTCAGTCTATTTTTGACATGAAAAATGCTGATTCTGGGCCACAAATGAACAAATTACAATTGTACAGTTTTGCGGATTTTCTTTATTACGCAAAATCCAACTATTTTTTGTGTTTATTGACAATTTCCCCTTTGTATCCCTTTTTTTAAATATGCTCTTATTTCGATTATAAATTCTTATTTTTGTGTGAAGATTGGTCCTTGTGCCTTTGAAAATTGACGTTTAGAATGGCACAAAACGGTTTAAAATTAAATCGATTATGCTTATTATGCGTTGGCTTGCCCCAATCAATGGGATTTCCTCAATTCCAGTTCAAAAATTGTAAGAGATACATTGAAAGAAAAAAGGGAAAAAAATCAATTACCAGAAGAAAAAAAGAGAAATTAATCCAGTACATCTCAATAAAATTTTGGCTCAGGTGTTATTATGCAGGCGAGGACATGATCAGATTTGTTCCTTTACAAGCTGAAAAGATCAGGCTGAGGAGAGAAGAAACTTCCGCACTTTCCGCAGGTGGAAATTAACCTCTATACAGCACGGGCTAATTCCTCCCAGGAGTGGAGCTCCGTCGTGAGTTTCCTGCTCGGCATTTAATTGTGACAATGGACATTTATTGTGACGGTTCTTCCTTTTTGCAACAGATTGCCACGGGAGATGTCTATTCTCTGTGTACCTCATCAATTTTATTTTTTATCATCTCTCTCTCCATCTCTCTCCCTCTTTCTCCATTTCTGTCTCTTTCCCGTTCTTCCTATTCTTCAGCTGTGGCCTTCAGTAAGGTAAAGGGGAGGAAAAGGATTTTTTCTCGTAACCGAATTCCATTTAAGACAAAACGGACCCCCTTGCCAAGTATTAGTATTTTTTTTTCTCTCTCTCTCTCTCCCACTCTTATTGTTGCCGATATAGAGCCTCTTCAAAACATCAAAGGAATTATCCCATCTTTTTTTTTTATTGTAGTCACCGTGGAAGGGAATCCATTCAACGACTAGAAAATAATCAAACAAAGGGAAACAGTTGGGAATTTTGTATTTCAACGGAACTATTATTACATCATCACTAGATGACCAATGAGGGAATTCGTCTCTCTCATGCACTCCTCTTTACCTCTTTTCTTGCTCCCTTTGTCTCGCTCTCTCTCTCTTTCTCTCTCTCCCTGCTCTCTAACTCTTTTATCCTCTCCATAAATTCTCTCTTTCTTTTTTTCTCTCTCTCTCTTTAACTGTGTCTTTCTTTTTTCGCTATCTTTACCTCTCTCTCTTTCTTTTTTCTCTCTCTTTATCTCTGCCTGTCTTTCTTTCCCCTCTCTCTCTCTCTCCCTGCTTCTCTCTTTCTCTCTCGTCATTGTTTCTCTCTCTCTGTCTCTCTCTCGTCATTGTTTCTCTCTCTCTCTGGCTCTCTCGTCATTGTTTCTCTCTCTCTGTCTCTCTCTCGTCATTGTTTCTCTCTCTCTGTGTCTCTCTCTCGTCATTGCTTCTCTCTCTCTGTCTCTCTCTCGTCATTGTTTCTCTCTCTCTGTCTCTCTCTCTGATTCTCGCCTATTTTTTTTTCTCTCTCTCTCTGTCTGATTCTCGCCTATTTTTTTTCTCTCTCTCTCTCTGTCTGATTCTCGCCTATTTTTTTCTCTCTCTCTCTGTCTCTCTTTCTGATTCTCGCCTATTTTTTTCTCTCTGTCTCTCACTCTGATTTTGGGCTATTTTTTTTTCTCTCTCTCTGTCTCTCTCTCTGTCTCTCTTTCTGGTTCTCGCCTGTTTTTTTCTCTCTCTGTCTCTCTTTCTGGTTCTCGCCTGTTTTTTTCTCTCTCTGTCTCTCTCTGATTCTCGCCTATTTTTCTCTGTCTCTCTGTTTCTCTCTCTGATTCTCACCTATTTTTCTCTCTGTGTGATTATCGCCTATTTTCTCTCTCTCTCTCTCTCTCTCTCTCTCTGCACCTTGTTTGTTTTCCTCTCTCTCTCTCGTCTTTCTCTTTTTATGTACGACTCAAAGTTCATCTGCAATGACGAATCGGCCCATTGAAGTCATCGGTATGATGGATGACCGGGAAATATAAAGAGTCCGATTGCTCCATAGCGAAACTATAGCAATTATTCCCCTAAGAATACCTAATTTCTTGGTCCTTGAGTTAATTTGTCATGTAATTCCTCTAATAATGTCCTGGTCACCTCTTCCACGATTTCCTTCCCAATTTAGATCATTGGTCCTTCTCTGCCTCATTGTATAGGGAGGAGAGATGCCAACGTACTCTTTGTTGCCCGGCGTCCAACAAGTCCTGCAAAAGTCATCGTAGGCATTGGGAGAGGATGATGTAATTAGGTTTATAATAATGGAAATGCTAACTGTGAAACTGCCCTAGCGGTACCTCCGATGATCATTTGTGGCTGGGCTTTTTTGAATCAAAGAATTTCCTATGTAATTGTAATAAATGCAAAGTCGATGGAATTGGCTTGAAATTAGCCCAAGAATCACATTGTGCTTTTCCATGGCCATTTAATGGTGGTTTTTAATGGATGAATTAGTCCCCTTAATAACCAGTGACCTCCAATAACTAAAAGGGTTTTCGCCAATTTGGACTTGATTGTGAACAGTAAATTTCTTGTTCCTAATCAAGTGCGTCGGTGCTCCTTTTTTTCTTCTAGATTTGTATTTTTAGAAGGAAGCAGGACAGAAATTATTTTTTGAGGAAAAACGGGACTTTTGACAAGAAAATTGGGGAGTTTTATGAGGAAGAAAATGAAATCAGGTGTCGACCCCTTTGCCGGAGCGATTTCAAATATTTTTGGTGGGAAAAATGGGTGACGTTTGTACAATAATAATAAAAGAACATATAAATAAAAAATATGAAATTGTTCCTTTTTTTTTTGGTGGAACCACAAAACTATTGGAGGAAATTTCGACAAAGACTCCCTTTCATTCATTGTTTGAATCTTTTTTTATTTGATCCTTGTGAATGTGAAATGATTTGTGGTTATCTCCATGTGTCGGAAGAACGGGCAGGGTTATCAAATGCAGAGCGGAGATCAAAAGCGGTTCAAATTCTGTTTCAAAATGGAAATTTTGTTATCAAATAAAAGCATTCCACCGGGATTTGTTTTTTTTTTTGTAAAGTCGTAGGCTGAAGGAATTATTTTTTGAATCGGCGCAAAAATTTACTCCAGCTTTGCATTACAAAGGAATTTTTTTAATTTTTAATTTTTATTTCTTGGTCAAATGAACTTAAACCATTTGGGAACTTTAGTCGTGGATTTATTGCGTGCTGTACATTGGAGTAGGAGATTTCAAGTTATTATGGGAATGGTAAGTACTTCTGTGGATATTTTTGAATGTCAATTTGAAGTAGTTTTTTTCTAAAATAAGTACAGTTTTTGGGGGGAAGTTGTACAAAAAAATTGGAAATCCAATGGGGGGTAAAGTTGATGCGGGGGGAAAGTGCGTGGTGGGAAATGGCCATGTTTTCATTGGAGTCAGCCATGCTCTACGATTTTTTTTGAATTTATACATGTTTCTTTTTGCCCTTTGCCTTCATTTTTTTCTCGATTGGTCGGAATCTCCTTTTTCTTTCCTACTCTCTGTTTTGCTCTTTGATTTTTTTCGGACTCAAAAACTTTGTGAATTTTGTTGTTTATATTTGTAGACGCTTAGCGCCGCTGGATGTTTGTCACTAATTTGGTTTAACTTGTACAACAAACAGTTGGAATAAATATCCATCATACCTATTAACAATTTTGCTCCGGGTTCTCTCGTTTTCTATTTTCCCTAAATCGTTTTTATCTTGTCTCTCCTTCTCTATATTCACCCTCTCCTTCTTTCCTTCTCTCTTTCTCTATTTTCTCTCTTTATTTTCTATTTCCGCTCTTTTCTTTATCTATTTATTTTCTCTGCTTTTTAATTCTCTTTTTGTTTCTTTATTTTCTCTGCTTTTTACTTCTCATTTTATTTTCTCTTTTATTGCTCTCGTTACTTTCTCGTGTATTTCTCTCTTTATTTTGTCTCGTTGCTTTTTCTCGTCGTATCTTTTATTTCTCTCTTTATTTTCTCTCGTTGGTACCGCTTTTGTTTCTTTTGATTTTCATTGTTGCCGCCGCTTTTATTTCTCTTTATTTTCTCTTATTGTATTCTCCTCTTTTTCCTTCTTTGTTTATCAATTTTCTCTCTGCCTTTTCTCTGTCTATATTTTTCTCTATCTCCTTTCATTTTTAATCTCTTCCTTTATTTTCTCTCCTTTTTTCTTCCGTTCTCTCTGTTTATTTTATCTGTCTCCTTCTTCCGTTCTCATTTTTTGCCCATTTTCTCTCTCTCTCTTTATTTCTTCCCTTTCTTTTTCTTGATTATCTCTCCTTTCCAATTCTTCCCTCTTCTATTTTCATCTACAGTGGAGTCTCTCTACAACAAGTTTCTTGATACCAACATTTCTTTGTAACAACATTTTGTTTTCCGCTCTTTGTGCATGTCAAGTACATATTCAATATCCCGTGTAACATTTCCCAGTAAAGTACTCTCTCTAATAGCACTGAAACAAAAATGGGAAAAAATATTGCTAGTCTCTTCAAATGCGCTTTTTCCTTTTTCTTTCCCTTGTGTAATGGACTAACTTTTTTTCTTCCTTCTCCGTCCTATCTTTGTCATTCTCTCCTTTCTCTTATGTTTTTCTTCGTCTCTCTCTTTCCCCCTTTAAGTCCATATAAATCTTACTTTTTTTCTTTATCCCATTCCATTTTCGATCTCCCTGCCAAATATTTTTGCACGGTTGATGAGTCTTGTCATATCACCAAATTGCTTGTGTGTACACGCACTTGTAGAAACGTTTAGTTAGTTTTGATTAGGTAAAATGTAGTTAAGGTTGTCTATCATTCGCATGTTGAACAGATACAATTTTCCTTACGGTACATGCCGGCATTTTGGCCCATTGTTTACTGCTCACACACAACCTGCCTCTCTCTCTCTGTTTCTATCTCTCTCTTTCTCTCTCTCTCTCTCTTTCTCTCTCTCTCTCTCTCTCTCTCTCTCTCTCTCTCTCTCTCTCTTTCTGCATTTATTCTGCATCTGGAAATGAACTCCAGTGAAAGGACCAAGGATGTTGGAAGAAGAACAAGGGGGAAAAAAGAAATAAATGCAAGGTAATGCTGTATTTGTTCAAAATGAACGGTTTGCCTGCATGCTGGGGTGTTATTCATTATTATGACTATTATTCCTCTTATTTTCTCCTAGTAACAAGTTTATTGCACATTCTTCTTCCTTTTTCCCATTCGGACCCTTCCATTTCCTCTGAATGTGCATATTCGAAGAAAAAAATCATCGCGGGTCTTTCTCTCGTACACTATTTCAAGGTTTGTTATTTCCTATTTGATATTAGTACATATTAACCTGGTGCAAATGCATTCAAGTACTTCTGCTCTCACCCCTTTGCTTTCTGTGGAATCTCGATGCTTATACGGTGGGAATTTGGCATGGTGCTAAAATACAGTAAAAAATTAGGGAGGTATAATAAAGGTTGGAAGCGGAGCTTGGAGAAATATTTATTTCTTTTTATGGTGTGGGAAAAGGTTCTTTTGTTCAAATTCAATGGATAAATGGGACCACAAATGGAAATTGTATCACCATACAGGATGTGCGTATTGCACGGTTAAATTCCTGCATTTTTATAGGGAATTATTGGGATATCTTGAAAAATGGCGGGGTTTCATTTACATGGGGATGAAATTTATTTTTCAAAGGGAGAGAATACATGTATGTATATGTAAATACAAGAAAATATATTTTGTGAAACAGATGTTCATTATTAATTTTCATTACTTGTAAAAAATAGCTAAATGTATATTCACAATGTACAATACGAGTATTAAAATCGCAAAATTAAATAAAAATATAAATAAAAAGTAAAAAGTATGTACACGAAAAAAAGTAAACATGTACATATATATAAACAAAAAATACATAAATAAAAACTAAAAAGTAAGTAAACGTGTAACACGTTTGAATAGCAAAAAAATATATCAACAATTAAAAATTAACATGTAATTTAAAAATTGATGAAATGAATAATAAGTATGAAAATATAAAAAAAATACACAAATAAATTTAAAAAATTAAATTCATAAATGAATAAAAAGTAAAAACAAGGTTTTAAAATTTAAATACATGAATAAATATTTAAAAAACTTAACACACATAAAAGTAAATTATTAGAATTTATATAAATGAATCAAAGGCAAAGAAATAACTACAAATATATTATATATTTTTTAATTATTTGTTTGCTTTTTATTCATTTATATAAATTCCAAATTCACACAGATTCACGCACACGAATTAAACAACAAAAACTGCCTAAATGAACAAAAATTAAGTACAAAAATTATTCAAAAACAAAAATGTACAAATGAATAGAAAGTCAAATTCAAAATAAAAGAGCGAGATTCATAGAAAGTAAAAAATATTTAAAAAAAACAAATAAATAAATAAAACAAATTAAAATGAGAGTAACCACAAATTTCCCCAAAATTCTCCCCAGCCCATAACATTGCTTAGCGGACATTTAAATTAGAATAAACCTTTATATTAGAATAAATATTAAATTATAATTGATTAATATACATACAATAATTTAATTTAATTATATATAATTTATTTATTCTATAATTCTATAGAATATCTGATTAAGAATCAATCTCGGGATAAATTCCCCCCAAAAATATTTATATATCTGGCAAAAGAATGTATGGGAAAAGTACCCAAGTGATTCATTGGGTTTATTTACAGTGACAAAAAAAATTATTTAAAAAAAACAGAATTATATAGTAATGGAATATATTGGTATAACATACAGAAATGGAGGGGGTTGGACCAACCCTTTCGAATGCCTGACAATGAAAAGTCCCTCACTAAAAACGTGGCTCTTCCTCTCAGGTGAAGCCTTCCGAGCCATCCAAAGTGTACATAATCTGTGCCTTTTCACATATGTATACACATTGGTTTGCCCCCACAAAGCAACCCCTTCCCATTTTTTTAGAGGCAAAAGAGGAAGAAAGAGACGACGAAGATGCTCTGCCATCCCCTCGTAATCCCCATTACATAATGTGCGGAGAATACCTGTAGGAATACCTATGGCAATGGCTCTTTACGAAGGTTTTTTTGGGGAAGTCTGAGAGATGTTAAAAGTGCTCGCGGATCACTTCTACCGCACCAGTTCTTCAGATTGTCTCATGGACCGCTGATCTTGCGGTCTCTCGCCGTCCTTTTTTTTTCTTTTTCATACAAAAAAAATACATTATATATATACATTGACGAAAACAATTTTTATATAACAAAACCAACCCGCAATTTACCACTACTTTCGTCTGATAGCAATTGTCCCATTCTTATAGTATAGAGTCATTCGCTCACGGGAGAGAGGCATCATCTCCTTTTTTGTAAGTTGCTCCGGCCTTTTTTAGTTTGGATTGGAAAAAATTATTTTCGAATTTTTCCCCATTTTACCGGGATTAACATAAAAATTTGTCGGTTTTCCCATTGTTTATCGAAATTTACCGAACTGTGTTAAATAGTGATTTCCCGTGCAAAAATTTCCTGGGACCGTCGCGGAAATTGGACAGAAACAGCTCAGACAATTTTGGACATCGATCCGGAATAATTCTTGGAAAAGCAACTGACTGGGAAGAACTTTGAGAGATCTGCAAATGCTGGGAAAGCTTAGAAAATTATTTTGAACGGCGTGGAAATCCTTCTAAAAACTTGGGGAAAAAGCATTTGAAAATTCTGGAAACAATTTTAAAAAACTCTCCGGCTATTCCTGTGTTTTTGTTCTCACAAAATATTCCCCAAAGATAATTGTGACATTCTGGACGGATTTTGATAAAAAAAATTCTGAGACGAAGAATTATTAAAAATAATAATTTAATAATATATCGCCATCTCCATCTCATAAAGGCTGACGAAGAAATTATTTTTCGAAGAAATTCGGCAATTTCCAGGTAAGAGAATTTTTTGTATTACATAATTAAAAGGGCCTAAAATTAAATCAAAATGGTCCTAAGCAAATTTGAAATGTCCCTAAAATAATTTAAAATGTCCCTACAATCATTTAAAATGTTCCTAAAATCATTTAAAATGTCCCTAAAAGCATTTAAAATGTTCCTAAAATAATTTAAAATGTCCCTAAAAGCATTTAAAATGTTCCTAAAAGCATTTAAAATGTCCCTAAAATCATTTAAAATGTCCCTAAAATCATTTAAAATGTTCCTAAAATCATTTAAAATGTCCCTACAATCATTTAAAATGTTCCTAAAATAATTTAAAATGTCCCTAAAAGCATTTAAAATGTCCCTAAAATCATTTAAAATGTCCCTAAAATCATTTAAAATGTCCCTAAAATCATTTAAAATGTCCCTAAAATAATTAAATTCAATTGCATTTCCGGGAAAATATTTTCCCCTCCATCGGCCGTGATTGAGCCGCTTTGCATCTGGTATGGTTTGCCTCTTTAGCGGCAACAATGGGGAGAAGTGAGACAATTTAAAGTCCCATCCCTCCGTCATCACCCATAAATAACTGTCAATCACGCACTCTGTCCCCCCCCCCAAAATAAATGTAGGTTAAATTTCGCGAGAAAATGCATTGCGTAACATCCATTATAATTTTTTTTCTTGCAAAAAAATTAAAAATAGATAAAAAAAAGAAAATATATAGAGTGTTAACTTCTGTCCAAGTCACATTTCTCACGTCCTGGTTGGCTTCATCGTTCACACTGACCAATATTTTACAAAGGGGGAATTGCATAGTAATAGGCAGTTTTTTTTGTACAGAAAAAAATGCAATTTAAAGGTATCCGGTAAGTACACATTAGAGAGGTGAACTTGGCGTAAAACTTACATAATATCACACTAAATCATCGGAGCATTTGTGTGTTTTTGTTTTTTTTTTCTTTGAGGGACAAAAACGTGGAAGGAAAAAGGAGACGAAATGGTTATCAGAGTGCTCTATATAATACTCATTTTATCACTGTATATAGTCATGTGGACATGTTATTACATAATGGACTTGTGAAGAGTTTTTAGAATGAGTTTTTTTGTTTGCCAGGCCCGTAAACTTAATGTCCTGCATTGTTGCACTTGACCGAAGGGGTAAGCGGAGACAGTCAAGTGAATAAGGAAGAGTCGGCAAAAAAAAAGTTGGTGACAAGCGTAATGTTTACTGTTAAAGTGTTGACTCTCTTGGTCAATGTCATGCCTCTTTCTTCTATTTTTCTTACGTCTCCTTCTCTGTCTCCTTTTATTTTGCCTAATTTAGACTCCTTTATTCTGCCTAACTTAGATTCCTTTCATCTCTCTCTTGTTTTACCATATTCTTGCCTTATATTTGTTTATTTTTCGCCTATCGTTTTTCTCTATTTCTCTGCCTTCCTCTCTTTCCTTCTTGGCTTTTCTCTCTGTCTCTTGGATAGCTATCGACTTATCCTCCTCTTTCTCTACCTTTTTATCTCCTTTCTCCGGCCTTTCTCCGTATTTGATCTGCCCTTTTGTCTCTGTTTTCTTTTTTCTCGGCGTTTCTCTGACAGTTTCTCTTTTTTCTCGGCGTTGCTCTGGCCTTGTCTCGTTTTCCGCGGCGTTTTTCTGACTTTTTCTTGTTCTCAATCTTTCTCTCTAGTTTCTCTGCCTTTTCTTATTTTTCTATCTATTTTCGCTGCCTTTTTCTCTTTACTTTCTGTGCCTTTTTCTCAGCGTCTTTCTGGATTTTTCTCTTTCTCGACCTTTCTCTCAATTTTCTCTGCCTATTCTCGTTTCTCTCTGTATATTCTGCCTTTTTCCTTTTCTCTTTCTTTTCTCTGCCTTTTGCACTCTATTTTCGCTCCCCGTTTTGTCTCAATTTGCTCCATTTTGCCTCGACGTTTCTCTGATTTTTTATCTTTCTCGGGCATTGTTTCTGTTGTCTCTGCCTTTCTCTCTATTTTCTCAACGTTTCTCTGCATTTTTTTTATTTTCCTCGGCTTCTCTCTCTTTTCGGATACTTTCTATCTCTTTTCTGAGCCATTTAGTCGGCATTTTTATATTTTCTCAGACTTTCTCTCTTTTCTTGAAGTATCTCTTCTTTTCTTGCCCTTTCTCTCAATTTTCTCGGCTTCTCTTCTTTCTCTACCTTTCTCTCTCTCTCTCTCAGTGTCTAGATCTCTCTTACTTCCTCTCACCCTCTCTTTCTCCCTGTTTTTCGTAATTATCCTTTCTCATTTCTCATAATTTTGTCTCCCTTGTTCTCGTTTTTTCTGTCTCTGTGAAAAGAATTTTTCTCACCCACAAAAAAAAAAGTAACCGCACTTTTTGCTCATGTAGACTTTGCACACACTTTGCACAGATACCTTGAAATCTTCCTTTACGCCAGAAACCGCAGTTTCTCTGGGACGAGATATGATTATGTAGTTAATATCTCATTTACAAACCTAAAAAACCGTTTTTTTTTGCAAATTCTTACTTTTCTAATATTGACAAGGGAAGATTGAAAAATCCCATAAAAATAACTTTGAGAAAAAAATGTATATATAGAAAAACGTTTTATTGTTTATACATTTACTATAGTATATATCTATATATACGATATATATACACACAGCCAGGTGAACCAAGACTTTGTCGAAGCTCCCTTGTCTCAAGGTTCCCCAAACTGTCATTGAGACGGAGCTTTAAAAATTATTTGACAAGTGAGGATTAGAGACTGAAAGTGAAAATTATTTTATAGTCAAATTAAAACATATCTAAAATTGGATAAAATTTTTGGAAAATCGTCCCATTAAAAGTTGCAGTTTTCCCCCAAATAAAAATAATTACGAGTTCTGAAAGACCATTATATTTTTTGCTCATGAGCTTCCTGTAGGGATTGTTGACGCCCTAATTAATCCATTTGGCAGTTTTTGCTCCAACCGGTATATAATTTGGCCTTAAGACTTTTGGGAAGGAATGTTGATTTACGTAATCTAATGAGTGCGATTACGTTACATACAATTACCTTTGCTACACTGCCCTATAATGGGATGGCCGTTGAATTTTTTTGCAAACAAGAAAAAAAAACTCTTTTTATTAGATTAGCGGTCTCAGATAACCCACAAAGGTAAGAATGCGTGCTGAAAATGCTCTTTCCCCTTTTTTCCCGTTCTTATATAAATGTGATCATCACCATTTACATTGAGCCACACACACAAATACATGCATTCTGAGCAAAGTCAGACGCTGTCAATAATAACAAAGGATGGGGAAAGACACATTCCGAGAAACTGACCATGACAAAGAAAAAGTTTTGACTCCTTTTATTATTACGTAACTCCTCAGAGATGAGAGAGACGGAGAGAGATGGGAGAGATGAGAGAGATGAGAGAGAGAGAATGTTGAGAGTATTCCATCTATACAGAGTGATTCACATAAAAGCCGTTGAGAGGAGGAGGAATAGGCCATTCAAAGTCTTTTTGTCATCCTCATCACCATGAAAAATAATTTTTGAAGTCACCACTACCAAAATAATCATCATCGTTGCCATCATAATGGAAAAGTCAATGAATTGTTACTTTTGACTTGGAGACACACTGTACTCATCCCTTTTTTTTTTATCTTTTGTTCACAAAAGACAACAAGGAAGAAGAAAGATTTTTTTAGGGGTGTGAGAATTGTCGTCGTCAAAGGGTAAAGGGAGGTATGTCAAGAGTACAACTTCATATTATGGAAGGCGGTTCTGCCTTATCTTCTCGAGGGTAAACCCTTTTTTGAGCTTCTCGTCTCGTACAAATCTGTGTGTGACTAAAGACAGAGAGATAGCAGGGCACCAGGAGACATGGAAGCTAATTGTCCGAAGGAGTAGAGGGAGGAAGATTTTAAATATGAACGAGAAGGAACGAGAAAAGAGATGATCATATAAATAAACATAATCTGAAAAATAATTTCGGTATGGACAGTGCACATTACATATGCATACATATGTACCTAACGAGACAAAAACTATTACGGATACAGAAGGAAAAATGGGATGCTGACGGACGTATAAAAGCAAGGGAAACAAAAAGGGAGAAAATTAAAGGAGAAGAAGAGAACTACCGAGATAGGGAGAAGGTGACCTGGGCAAAAACGAGAGGAATTAATGGGAAAGCGAGTAAATAAACAGAAGATGGAAAAACTAGAGGGATTGTCAAATCGGGACAAAAAGGAGAACTTGAGAGGAAAGAGAAAAAATAGAGGGAAAAGGAGAAAATGAAAGAAAAGAGAAAAAATTTAGGACAATTGAAAACATTGAAATAAGGAGATAAAGAAATAATTGACAAGCAAAGAAACGAGAAAATGTTGAAGAAAAGAGTGGAAAAATTGAAACATTGACACATGGAGAGAAGGAAAAATTTGAAAAGTGAGCAAATCGAAACGGCCAAGAAAAAAATCACTGATCGAGATTCGGTGAGAAGGAGTGATTTTGAGGAAAAGAAAGCGCGTTGGCAGTTGGAACTGAGAGAGGAAAATGGACGAAAATGAGAAAGGGAGAAAAAACGGAGAAATTCGAGGGGAAAGAGAAAACAAAAAATGAGAGAGAAAAATAAGAATGACTTGGAGATGGAGAGAGGTGAAATGGGAAGAGAAAAAGCGAAAATATAAAGATAGACAAATGGATAGAGAGAGAGAAGAAAAGGCAATATGGAGAGAAAGAAAGAGAGAAAAGAAAGAGTGAGAAAGAGGAAACATAAAGAGTGCAAAACAGAGAAAATAAAGGATGCAATAGAGAAAAAATAAAGAGTGTAAAAGAAGGAAAATAAAGAGTACAAAAGAAGGAAAATAAAGGATGAAATAGAGAGAAAATAAAGAATGCAATAGAGAGAAAATAAAGGATGCGATAGAGAAAAAATAAAGGATGCGATAGAGAAAAAATAAAGGATGCGATAGAGAAAAAATAAAGGATGCGATAGAGAAAAAATAAAGGATGCAATAGAAAAAAAACAAAGAGTG
>JAQGBT010005226.1:0-14758 GCA_034698585.1 Disparrhopalites patrizii
ATTCGTATTCATAAGTAGGAAAAACGCGTATTTTAATTCGAATTTTAATCCATATTTTTTCGGATGTCATTCCCTGGAACAAACTTGAAAATTGAGACGATTTCAACGTTATGTTTTAATCGAGTTCAAAATTTGTTCAACAATTGCGAATTCAATTTTAAGTACGATTTCAAGTTCAAGGAAAATAAAGTACAACAGGTAAAAGAAACTCTACTTACACGAATCTTTGCTAATACGTATGTTAACGTAACGTACGTAAACATGTGAACATGTTTGCATTTCTGCACAATGTATAGGTACAATATAATGATTTGGTTTGTAAGAGTTGTAAATTCATATAGTTCCATGATAATAAGGCTTCTTTTCTATACTTTCTAATTTTATTTTATTTATAACTGACTGCAATGACGAAATAAGTAATAATAATAACCGTGTTTTATTTAAAAATGTAACTTTTTGAATTTAGTTCGAACAGTTGCATGTATGCATAGCTTCCCTATTACATACGCACAACGTGAAAAGCAACACGCTTTTTAGGGACGCTATAGCTATCGAAATGGCTTTCGATAACTGTATATTTAGAGTATTGATGCTAAGCTAATAATATTGATGCTTTATTTGCAAAAAACAAATGCTCCTATTGTTATACAATGGAAAGACCTGGGGAAGAAATTTTTCAGGAAAGAAATTTTTCATTTCATGCAACACTTGTATTGTTGTATTCTAAAATTATCCTATGATTCCATCTCCGTAGATGTCTCCATGTCTGTAATATGTGCAGAGTCCTTCATGGGCACCAGGTGGGTCGTGGCGTCGGCGACAAATGTGGGTGGGTGGGGATTTTCTCCGGTGGGAACTCCCTCGCTGGTAGTTTCCATGGTCCAAATCGTGGTGTCCATTGCAGCGATATCTTCCAGAGTGACTTTGCTGTCTGTAAATAAATACACATTCACTTCCATTGATTATTCCAAATAAAATTTCACCACAAATTTGCATTGCAAACTTGGACCACAAATTTGCATCACAAAATTTTATCATACAATGAATGCTGGCGTTTTGAGTTAAACCGAGCGATACGTATACGGTATACATTATTATATATATATGTATTCTAATTTTTTGACAGTTTAAATTGAAAAGAATTAATAACTACACAAACTTTACCTTTTGGAGGAGCGGCCATGGTCCAAACGACGCAAACACAAGAAATAGCCAAGAAAATGAGTGGCGTTCGAAACATTTTTCTGGAGATACGGAGCAAACGTTTTCAAAAACTGAATCTTTTTTTCGGCAAAATAAATTTCTCTACTGTGAGTTTCTATACAGAGAGCAATGAGTATTTATAGGCCTGGAAAATAATATTAGCGTGACTGTGGTTAATTATAAGAAAACAAATCACAGCAAGGAGTACGTCATGTTTATGTGCCTGGTTTTCGTCAGCAACGTCCACACTCCATTTTTTTATGCTTGGACAAGATGTACCTATACATAAGGTAAAGCTCACTGTATACCTGTCACATCTGATATATACGTATTGTTTGCCCATGCTCAAGGTTCATGTGCCGGAAATCAAGTTCAACCGCAGACAAGAGTGTTTATATTAGGATACCATAGATTAGCTTGGGGAACAAGTTTTTGCTCAGTAATAGAAAACAGTTTCATCATGTTATGTTGAAAAATTGTGTTTCTTTTTCCAGATGTCATCCTAGTAGATCACAGTCATGACGCTAATTGCAAGTAAATGGTTCATTCCAATATGTTTTTCTAAAAAGCGTTGGCAATTAAAACATTAAACCACCTGTCAGGACTTTCCAAACATGGAGAATTTCCATAAACCCGCGGAGCAAAACAAATTAAAATTAGTATAAACTGCAAGTTGCCAGGTATATTTATGTTACAAGCGGATGATCTGGTATGTGAACACGAAATAAGATTTTTTAGAAAAACAACATTCCAACCAATAACAATGCAAATACGTGAAACGTTGATTTAAAAAAAATATATGCAAGATGAAACGAAACACACGCCATGGATCATACAAACTAAAAATAACCTGCTAATACATGACTGACGCAAATATAAATGGCATTCGGAATTGTATCCACCAACACAATAATAATAATAGTTTCTTGGTTTTTTTAATATTCTATTACGTCCGAGTTTTTGTACAACGAAAAACTAAAAACATTAAATAAAAATTACAGGTAGCACACACATGTAATATTAATTTCTCTCTACTTGTTGAAAGCATTAAATTATTATTGCTCCCTACACGTAAAGTAGTATTGCATTACGAATAATAATTGTTATTATTATTTCATTTAAGTATAATAATTGATTGTTGCTTTGAAACTGATTTTTTTGTAATGTAATTATTTAATAAGGTAGATATTTCCTATTCTTTTTTTCATATTCTTATGATTTCATGAATCACAGCGGACATGGTGAGTCATCATAGTCATCCTCATCGAAAAAATCGTCATATTCCAGATCTGAGGAGTCACTCAGATCTGCATCCGTGTGCTATATGGGCGCCGGGAAATATTCTTCATCGTCTTCATCTAATTCAATGCCGCCATTTCGGGCCAACATGTAGTTGTCCATGTCAATGCAGGAACAATGAGTAATTGCATAGCGGAGTCTTTCTGTCATAACAGCCTGTACCAAAACCCATCATTAAATTAAGAACTTTCTGCATTAATTGAAAATGTGCATCTTTATAATTATACACGATCATGAAACAAACAAATACCTTGGATGAGTAGGGTGGTAGTCTCAACTGGAAAAAACAGGTTTGAGCAGTCGGCAGACCATTTAATGGCCGATCCACTTTCATTACTTGGAAACGTTGAGAAAAGTCAGCCAAGTTGGCTGGCAGTCGGGAGCGTCCGGAAACAAAACGCATGAAAAGAACCCTTTCGGCATTAGAGAAGGACTCGAGGATACTCCAAAGCCATTTGACTAAATCATGAGATTCATCCATCTCTCGGTATCTGTGGAAGAATTGTAAATGTATAATTTAGAAACAAAATAGAATATACTAAATATGTCCATTGTACCATTTTCTATGTAACTGAATTACACAGCTCCAATATCACTATGAAATATACAAATAAACTTTGATGCAAGAGCCAGAAAGCACGTACCGAACGACCTGCTTGAGCAAGCTAATGGAAATGTTCGGAAGTCCACACACTAATTGCTCCAAATGACTCCCGGTCATAAGTGCCAGGAGTGGAACTGGAATGATCCCAGCCATACCTTCTCGAATGGCTGCCACCTATACAGAATCAATCATAAAGTTTGTTTGTATTGATAGGATATATGTATATGTAATTATGTATATCAGTACAGCAACAACAACGTAACAACACTAAAACATAAACCAGAAAGAGTAAAAATAGATACAAAGAGGTTGAATTGACATTATCAGTAAATCAAATCGACATTCGTGGACACAATGAATAGACATACAATGAAATTCAATGGGAGCCATTCTTGTATTGCACATTGTAGGTGTAAAACCGGAACATGCTATTTTATTTTATCAATACAAATACAGTACCTGAAGATCCATTTCATGCAAACGGAAATGCACAGCCTTTTCAATGTAATCATGTCTATTGTGGAATGTCAGTGGAATGCTTCGACCACCAGGGACTATTGGAACAAGCTTCCCCGTGCTACTCGTCCCTTCGTAACACTCCAATGGAATTACCTACAAAGCAGCAAAAACAACACATTAAGCTAACCCAGGCAACATTTTATAACCAGCATGGAAGAAACTAAACGAATTGAAATATTGATTCAATTTTTTATTCGTTAAGACTTACTTCATGGAAATTATGTTCGTTGAATTGCGACGCAACGTTATCACGAATGCTCTGCAGTCCTTTCACATACATAGCATCTACCTCCTCTAAATCATCTACGGTAACTTCTTCACCCACTAGAACTTTCCACACAAGTGGTGCCAATGGAATGGCCACTGGTTTTTTCGTCCGAATCGAAACTCCAAATAGGATACCTAATTTTTAAAAAGAAGACACACTGTTTAACGATTTGCCGTTTAACACTTAACACCGACAAGAGAAAGCAAAAGCAAGTTCCTCGTTACCAATAAATTTAAATGCGAGTAAATCCTCGTCGGTAGTCAGCTCCGGATTGAGTAGCAATCTGTCCCTATTGAAGCCCACGTCATTGGAAGAATTCGGCGTGGGAATAAGGAAAGTGACAGTTCCTTTGGTTAGCTCAATGCACATTTCTGTAATAGTATCATCGAATACTCCTCCGGCATCATCTGCTCCCTCACCCACAAGTTTCACTTTCCAAGCCCTTGCTGGCAATCTCAGTTCTTGTTGAGGGAGTTGAACCACCTGCTTCGAGATTTGACTGAAAATGGGTTTTTTCTTTTTTCCTCGATTCGATAATCTTCGCACGGTGATCTGTGGACCGTAGGTCCGGGACTGTATCATAGTTCGGCAAAGAGTTCGAACAAATGGAAGAGTGTACACTCGGGGACTCAGAAGTGGTCGTAATTTGGAACACGACGGTGCGTAGTTCGGCTCGTTTTTGAGGTTTGGCAGCACTCCCTAAACATATCAAAATTGAATATTTAAGTTTTGTAAATAAACGCCTGCTAAAAGAAATTAGACCTGCATACTTGGAACTGCAAAAAAATTCTATCTCAAACCCAAACATACCACGGGCGGAAGAAGTGGAAGGAAATTCCAGGTACCAAAGAGCAAGTCCGAGAAATTGTACAGCACCTTCAGTCTTGATCGAAGCGAAGGAATGGCAATATCTTGTAGATGATGATACTGAGGAGGAACACTTACTGGCGTTCCAAGAAGGAGATCTACTCCAGAATTTAAATTCACTCCACGCCGAACCCTGGGAGCTGTCCAAGCGGCAGTATGTCCTCTCCCTGCAGAAACTTGTTGAGCTGCCTTTCCCGATAAGGCTTCGATTTTCTCAGGCTCTCTCACCGTCATAGTATGACCCAATCCTAACTGTCCTTCGCTGTTACTTCCCCAACCATACACTTCTCCATCCATCGTTACGCAGAGAGTGTGCTCCGCTCCTACGGAGATGTCAACCACAACTTTGTCGCTTAATGAGATCACCTGCGATAAAACAGAAACATTACGTGACTCTTCTTACCAGCAAAGTTTGATTGAATTAACATTTGACTTCTATTTAACGCATTATTATTGACTTACTTGAACTGGACGGCTGCACAATCGGCTGTGAGGCTGACCAATGAAACGGTCCAAACCACAGGTGAACACCCGACCATTCTTGGTGAGAAAAACGGTAAATTGAGTTCCGCAGCATACCTTCACAATCCCAATATCTTGAAGAGTTTCAACGATCTGAGGGGTTTGAGCTACGCCAGTAGAACCGATGCCTAACTTTCCGTTCTCGCCGTCTCCAAAGGCCCAAACAGTGTTACCATCCGCAGAGACACAAACAGTGTGTGCCAATCCACATGCAACGTACCCAATGCGATAGTTAGTCAATGCTATTACCCTCTCTGGGGTCTTTTTATTTGCTACATTTCCCAATCCAAGTCGTCCATATTCAGAGCTGCCAAAAACATACAAGGCACCGTCCACCGTGACCACGGCACTGTGTTTGAAGCCACACGCAACTTGCACCACCGTTTCATTTCTTAATGCATCAATTTGCTTTGGTCGACGCTGCCTATCACTGGTTCCGTGGCCAAGTTTACCATAATCTCCATCGCCCCATGAGAAAACCTCACCCCCTTCCGCTAATGCCAAGCTGTGACCATCGGAACCACAAGAGGTGGCTAGACCAACTATGACATAGCCTGAAATTGTGCGAAATAAACACGTTAGTTGGCAGATTAGTAGTATTA
The DNA here is from genome assembly GCA_034698585.1 of Disparrhopalites patrizii. Lineage (NCBI taxonomy): Eukaryota > Metazoa > Arthropoda > Collembola > Symphypleona > Sminthuridae > Disparrhopalites > Disparrhopalites patrizii. Next base: position 5,885 of record JAQGBT010005226.1, read on the forward strand.
TCTAAAGATTTTGAAGTCAATAAAATATCGCACTAATCCCATATGTACCTTGTAAAGCCGAAATGACTGTTTGTGTCTGCATGTCGTCTGAATTACCATGGCCAAGTCTACCGTAGCTTCCTTCTCCAATTGACTGCACTGTTCCATTGGCTTGAATCAAAAAGGTGCAATTTTGACCACACACAATTTGCTGCGATCCTCCAAAAGTTTGGGCTAAACGGGGTACATTCGTATGTCGACCTGCAAGAGATAAAGAACATTAGTAATTGGCTGAGGCAAGATCTCTAGCGTTCTCACTAAAATTTCAGATTCGCTCACACAGATATATTCAGACTTACTTGCATCCCCTAGTTGCCCATGTCTGCCACTACCCCACATGTACACCTCGCACTTCCCACCGAATTGCCAATCATGCGGTTGTTGCGTAGCCCAAGTAATAACTTGCGAGTCCATATCCAAGGTCCAATCCACAGTGTCATTTTTATTACTGCAGAAGGCCCCTTCTTCGTCTGAAAAAATTCGAAGGGAAGCTTATTTCCCCTTCAGATGCACCATCCAAACTACAATTGAGCTAGGAAATATGAATATGTGCTTACCAATCCTGAACTTCTTAACAAAGTCTGAAGGAAGTTTCGATCGATTCACCAATGCCTCTGCAGTCCTTATTGTCATTCCCAGATTCTGTAGCCACTGCCAGTAGTTTCCTGTTTTATAAGATAAAATAAAAATAGACCATGTAAGCATATCACAAGATAAGCTATAATTATCTTTGCAATCCAATGAGATATTCGGAAATAAAACTTACTTCTCAGTAAGAGGAATTTAGTATTCTTGGTATGCATACTACTACCGCGATTGTAATCCGAACAGACTTTAATGGCAGGAAATTATATGTAAAATCATCAAAAGCAATAAAAGTTATAACAAACGGAAACAATTCATACAAAAGCAGTTAATTACATACATCAAAAAGCATGTAGGAAGACAGAAACAAATAGGAAATACAAAATAATATATGTATATAATCGTAAGAGCGTACCTGTCAACTTTGAGTCAATACTTCGACATGGCAAATAACTAAGAACTTTATCTAGTCCCAGGTTGAGAGCCAACACTGCCAAATTCTGTAAGTACCGCGTAAATACAAGCTGCTCCCCACTTTCCACTTTTATCTTTTCATAGTCGTATTGTTCCTGTAATTCCACAAAAATATGCTAGTGAAACATTTAAGCATTTTTATTCATCATTCGATGCATTCAGGCCTGCAGCTAGTAACTTTCTGTGATGTCAATGAAAACAGAAACTTACGCTGATGATCAATGGTAGGTAGGATAGCAGAGCTTTGAATGTGGGCATCAAATGTAAGGCATTCACTCCTTGCAAAAGTAGAGCCGACCGAGCTGTCGCTAATACCAGCGTCTGAGCCATGTTCTCTTCCGTATAAAAGAGGACTTTCACCTCCTGAACCAAATGAAAATCAAGTTTTGTTTACAACTACGTGTACCTATGCATCGGTTCATCGGTAGTATACACATGGCATAAATATCATAATACAAGATAGCACAGTATCAACCAGATCCGAGTAACTAATAAATTATGTGGAAAAGTCACTGTTTTTAGTTTTTAGGCGTAGGTATAAAGGAAAACCTTATAAAGAACTTACCCAAGATCGAGTAAAACACACCGCAAGGGCACTCTCACTAATCCAGCACATGTCAGCTACGCCTCCTTGTCCAGTGACCGTGTAAATAAGCGTCCCATGCTCCAAAGACCAAAAGTTAACTACGCCATTCCCTTTAGCACACCCGGTAGCCAATATTTTACCCGAAGGATGAATTGCCATATTCGTCACGGGGTAGAACGAATGACATCTTAAACTGTGAAGGAGTTTAGGTCTGAGTAATTCCGAGCCAGTTACGTCCATATTGATATCGACGTCAATGTCCTCGTCATCCTCTTCTTCACTTCGGCTGCTGCTGCTACTCCCTCCTCTTCTTCGTCTAATTCCTCCTCCCCGTCTACTGCTGGTACTACTGCCTCCACAATTTTCCACACCAGGGTGATTTACAGAATTAATGCTACTAGAACAAGAACTCATTGACCAGATTGTGGCAGATCCAGTGCTGGAGCCTATGATGAGAATCGCTCCTCCAATATCCTCATCCATGGTGCTACACTCGTCCAAGGTAAATCCACAGGATGAAGACCAAAGGAGGGAAACACCGTCACTTTCCAATAAGATTTCACGGTTGCACAGCCAGTAATCATCTTTCTCCGTCCAAAGCCGACAAGCTCCGTCTCCACCACACGTTGCCAGCGTAGTTCCGGCCATGTCAAACTTCATGCCAGTCAAAGAACCATCATGAGCTCGAACTGTCAGTGACTTCTTGATTGGGTCTTTTGTAGCAAACTTGATGTATCCGTCAAAGAAACCGACCGCAAAGCATTTGTCATCACGAGGCCAATCGATTAAATTAATGCCACCTGAGAAATAATAAATAAATGGTCATCAGGCTGTAATAATTCTTAAAAGAATCACAAATTAAGTTCAAGTTTAAAATAAAAAGAAACTTACATTGGTCTTTGCATGACCAAAGTTCGGTGGTGCAAAAGCTGTTGTTTTGTATAATAACCACTGACAAGCTTCCGTCAACTCTCCCCACTAGCAAGTAATCAACCTCATCCACTGTCGTCATTTTTGGCCATCCTAATGCCGTGATTAAAGATGGATGGTCTTCAATATGACATTCAGAACTAGACAATGTCCAAATGTTCAGGCAATATGTCATGCTCGCAGCTACATAGGCCCCATTGTTAGACCACGCAAGATTTGAAATGAGCTCCCCACTCAGCTCACTGCCAAACAAAGTTGTGGACGCTTGGAATACGAGAATGTGCTCCAAAACTGCGTTGCGATTTTGAATAGACCAAGTTCTTACGGTCCCATCGTAACCGCTAAGTAGCACACAAACGACACAAAGGTAAGAAGATTTATCAATATTAATACTAATATTTAATATACGTAATTTCTATTTACAAATCACATAGTGACATAAATAATATACCATGTAGCAACGTGGCCTAATTTCGAAGATCCAGCCAGGCAAGTAACTCGATTTTCGTGACCCCGAACGTCCACGGACGGAACTTGTGGAAATGTTTTGGTTAAGTCCGAGTACACAACCGTATCAGGATTTGTTAGACGAGACATAGCGCTTCGATTGGTAAGACATTTTACCTAAACGCATAGCGTACAAACGAAGCATGAGAAACTGGCATAAAGAATAAATACAAACTCCTGTGAGCAATGTAGAAACATACAATGTGAAACACTACACGATGTGTAAGAATAGGAACAGGATGAAGAACTTACCAACTGTTCAATGGCCCATTGTCGATGCGCACCAGATAGTCTCCCAGACATGACGCAGCAGGCTAGAGAGTCGATAAGACAAAGAGATGAATCCAATGTGATTTCGGATGGACTTCCGGGGCTTAATGCTGAGTCTAACATAAAACATTTCCGCCATGTTAACGTTCACACATTAGAATTTACTATTTTGAAATAGCAAGACACACAGATTCGTCTCTTAACTAAAATTAGAGAATCATATATACGTAAAAAACACATTCCACAGTCTCGTTGCAGTTAACTTTTCTACCTTTATCCAACATACACACGGAAGGATGGGAACACAGTAAATTCACCAAAGACATTGTGACCACAAAATTGGGTTGGTGTAGGTTTTCCAGTCCCGTGTTAACTTTAATAAATCCTACTGACGCACTAATGAGCTCCTGCGGAAAGATAATACGAAATAGTACAAGTTATGTGTGAATTTAATTAATTGGCAGTAAACAGAAAACAAAAGTAAATGTTCTGTTACCCTTGTGCACATTTCCAAAACTAATTTAGCAGCCTTGAAGTCAGTCGCAGTTAAGACCTCTACAGCTTTCCCGATATGCTGCAGTTTGGTACAGGTTCGGATATCATAGGGCATGGAGAGAAAACGTCCAGGTCCCAGTCGATTTGTTCCGGAGTGATAATATCGATTGTCTTCTTCGTTCCCATCTGAGTGGTTATGAACCCTTCCAGCGGCAGTGAGACACATGAGCTTCACCAGGTTTTGTACATCGGCCAAACCAATTTTGTGTAAGGCTGCTGCTAAATCACAGGACCAGTCGCTGAAACACGAAAGAATTTCACAACCTTACTACCGCAGTCTCCACGGGCAAAGAATTTTTCACGCTTGTGCCCCTTGTTGAATACCCACCTGATACTTAGGAGTGTGAGAGCCTGCATGATCATATTTCTCGCAATAATAACTTTAATCGACTCAGTAGAATTCTTTAGAGCAATCATTCTCTTCCGCGGATCATCCAGGTTAATGGCTTGTTCCCCGAGGATTCTTGAAGCAGGTCCAAGTATAATGACAGATGCTCCTTTCAATCCCGTGACTCGATTAATCATTTTGGCGCCCAGATGATCATACTCATCTAATACAACATGCTGCGGAAACGGCTTTCGTTCTCGAAGCCCGAGGTACGGTAAGAGTCGGTGGAAATTGTCAACTCCTAAATATCAAAACAAAAGGTCACAATTAATCTGAACAAATTGAATTAAAATAGAAACAGGGGCAGTCACCACCAAGTATCCATCGAAATGCGACAAAGGTCGAAAACATCTAAAATTCATCTGGGAAAATAGTATGAAATGAATTAATTTAATACAATACAATTACCATCTCGGCCGAAAGAGGACGTCGAAGCACGGATAATACTCTCGGCAACTTGATCCTCCTCTGTTTGGCCAATATCTGAAGAACTATCGTTCGCAGACATTGTGAGCGCCGGTAGAGCCAGTGATGTTTCATTTGTCCCAGAAGAACAAGACGGAATGTTTGCAAGATTCCCTCGCCCTCCGTTTTGATTATAGCAATGTTCGCACAGTAGGTAATGCGAATCTGTTTTGGATATTCGTATTCACAAGTTTTGTAAAAATTACATTTTGAATCCAAAACAAATAATAAAACCATATTGACTGACCTCGCACTTCCCCGCAGTAATCATCTTGATAACGGACACCGCAGCCAGGATGGCGACTCACAAAGTGCTGGATTATATTTTGCTCCAGCGATGAGCAAAAGCAACATAATCCCCGGTTACCAAATTGGGTAGTGATGTTAACAACAGGAATCTTAAATTTCCAACAAGTATACTCCATCATACATCCATCCTAATGGTTTATTCATACGATACAACCAAGATTATGAGCACTATGATTTCAAAAACAAGATCTCATCTCACTCTAAACATCCCAATGGAAGACTCGTGCGCGCTCCTCACAATTCTCATTAAAGCCTCAGATCTTTGTAGACGTCCTCGAGTGTCTTCGTCGACGTCGGACACATGAGGGCCAGTACGGGCTTCTGTGAACTGTATCTGTCTGAGACGAGCTCTTCCACGTTCACGTTCCATTGTCCAGCGAATACCATCATCAAAAACAGATGGGGCCAGCCTGTCAGAGTTACCTACTCAAAAGAATGGAGCAGCATTCACTACTGAATACTGACATACCTGTGCAACTTCATTCACGAATTAACAAAGTATGTAATCTAATGTAATGATAATAAAATAAGCATTAACATTGACTCTCAAAAAACGTTTACTTTCAGTTGGTCCGAAGCCCGGGACAGTTGACGCTGGCAAATTATTATTAATGCCTTCTCGAAGTCGTGTCAAGCGCCGGTCAGAACGCTCAGAGCAATGCACCTGTTGAAAACCAAATCAAGTATTTTCATAAAGGAGAGATAAACGTAACATTAAAGCAGGCCAGTAATCACTAACGCCTAGAAATTTGTAAATTAATTCGAATCAAAATTACATCCAAGTTTAATGTTCCGGGACCCAATGACCACGGTCGCACCTGTGGATCACTCTCCCTTCTTTCATCCGAGTCAATGCTGGGATTCTCTAACATCCATGTAGCTAATTGGCTCACAGCAGCAACAGACAGCTCGCCAGTCAAGCCTAAAAATAATAATTTATCAAATGATGTGTTTTGCACGTATTTTCAACGGAGACGCGACTCCCTGTTATACCTACAGCTTATTTATTAGTACCATAGTACCTAATGCTTGCATGGCACTACGAATATGCCGAGGAGTAAAACCCATCTCCAGTAAGGGAGATGGTAATCTGCCCGTGCTGTTGGGAAACATAACTGCTCTCGCCTCACTGGAAGGCGGTGGCGATGGTGAGCCAGCTCTTCTTCTTCGTCGTATGGATGGAGGAGATCTTGACGTTCTTCCAGTTCTACTAATGTCACTGGGACGAATTCCAATGCTAGTGTCGTCAGGAAAGAGAGGATCAATCCTAAGACGCTCCTGATCGTCGTCTGATGACATGCCCGGCGGTCCAAAGTCGCTGAGTGGCCGCTGTCGGTCTAGTTTTAAAAGCAAATCAATAGTATAGCAATAACAATATGCAAGTATAATATTAAATGGAAATAGCTAAATACCAGTTTCATAAACGCAGCTATTTTCAAATTATGTATATATGTACAATGGTACAATTTTATTAAAATAATGCAAACCATAATTGCTTAAGGAATGCTAACCTAAGCGTTCTGTTCTTCTCGTGGGGGGATACAACCGACCCGCAATAGAGGCCAATGTGATAGGAAGATAAGACCGGGGAGATCGAGTGGCCGGTGTAAGTCGAGCGCTTTGCTCAGTATCCTTGTTTCAAATGAAACCAAATCAAGTAATGAAGCGTGATACATATTTCCGCATCTTTTTGAAGTATTATGTGTATTTCTATTTATTATCTACACATACATGGAACCTATACTTTACCTATTTATTTACGTATACACTACTACGAGAGAATCTAATCCAAAAGGATCCAAGACATACCATCTGTTGAGGTTTCTTCTTCCTCGCAGCAGGAGATTTTTCCATATTTCCATCGTCCACATCAAACATCGAATTGCTAGAATATGCACAAAATCCTGGACCTAGATCCACTATCTGCTTGGTGTGTAAATGATGAATTACGCTTTGCACTCTTTCAAACTCTGCCATTGGTGCTAGCTTCAACAACTTGCAGGGTTTGACGCTTTCCTGAATTTTAATTCATAATTTCATACTTCAAAGTTCATATTTTCCTGAATTTTAGCTTATAAGTGAAGTCCATGAAAACAATCTTAAGGCAAGTATATTTTACGTACAATTAGTAGTTTAGAAGAATTGATTTATAATGAATGAACTTACGTTCACTAAAAACTTAAAAGCCTCTGCCAGCGTGCTTTGGAGGGAGCATTCGGCACAATGACTGCAATCGCCATCCATTACCTCAGCCAACTGTTTTCCGCATTTCGAGCAAACAAATCTCTCCCCTTCTTCACTCTCATTCTTCTCTTTATCTTCTTTGTCACTTCCATCACTGGTCGAGGGCCGGGAACAACCCTTCTTTTTCTTAGGCACAAGAATAAACTCAGCGAAATTCGCACAGCTCAAGATAGTTCCTAGGGCTTTTATAGCTCCACATTGTATGAATGCCAATTTGATGAATGTACTTTCAATCTCCAGCTCTTTTTTACGCTTCTTTAACTATAAACAATGAATTTTAGTATTCAGTATAAAAACATGTTGAATATTAAATGTGTGCTTGCTGTTATTGAAATAACATACTGCGGCCTTAGGATCTGATGCTGTCGGAGGAGTCTCCTCTCCTGTTTTCATGATATTGTCAACGCTACTTTTCCGCGTCACTTCATGGATTATGTCGGATACCATTTGGGAAGATAGGGCCTCGACCGCGGTAGACGAAGAACTAGACACCGGCATTTGGATATTAGTTGAGCTACCACCATCTGTCGGCTTTGCTGGGGTCAAAGATGATCGGGAGCCCGAAGGTTCCCACAGAAGACACTGAGTAGCTTCCCCGTCAATGCATTTCAAGGAGGTGGTCATGTCCTCTTCCTCCAGCGAGTCTTGTTGTTTTGAAACTACCCGTGCCGCTCGCAAAGTTATGGTCTTGTAGAAGTCCTCTACGTCATCACATGTGACGTCCAACTGGGAAAATGATTTTATATTATAATGTGACGATATACATTTCAGATTATTTGGCCGTTCTTCAAATTTTACTTTTACTTACGTCGTCAATGAGACTACTCAAACGCGTGAGAAACGCAAGTACATCCGCTGAAAGACCCACGAACTTAGAAGCATCGAACGGGCGAGGAGTACATGGCTCTAGGCTGGACACGAGAGCATCGCTGGAAGTTTCAATGTGATAGTTGTTACGAAAAATTGGCAGATTGAATAGATAAGCTGGCACGCATGTGTATAGATAATGTGCTCGGATTTATTACGCAGATAATCATGCATCTAATATGTACTTGTACTTACCTCACAGTAGATTCAGGATCATCCCACTGCACTTTCACAGAAGTTAATCCACTTTTAAGGGTCCCCAAGATTATAGCTTTCTTTCCGCTAGGCTTGTGTGTACAGGTCGCACCCACTTGTAAGCCTCTATCAATGCCTCCAAGGACCGCTAATACAGGCCAGGTCTCATTACAAAGTCTATCCAGATCTTCTTTGTTTCGAACCATGATCTTATTGATTTTGGTTTGATCTGAGGTAAATTGGCATGTTTCTGGAAGAACATGTGCCGGATTCATTTGGGAATGCGGAAAGTGACGACGAATATCTTGTTGAGTATCTGATGAAGAGCCTTGACTTTCACTGGTCTCGGAAGGAGTAGGTGTGCTGTCGCCACTGGTACTGTTCAGAAACTCCTTGCTGTTGTACAGTCGTTCCAGGAGCGTGTCGTTGATCTATATGATTGATAATTATAATTTTAGTA
>JAQGBT010005227.1:0-14758 GCA_034698585.1 Disparrhopalites patrizii
AACGGAGAGAATTTTTAAAAATGAACGAGAGAGAAATCTTAAGAGAGAAACGGAGAGAATTTTTAAAAATGAACGAGTGAGAAATTTTGAAAAAGAGAGAGAGAAACATTTGAAAAGAGAAATTTGAAGAAAAAGAGACATAAATTTGAAAAGAGGGCGAGAGAGAGCAAAAATTAAACGGCGACTAAGGGAAAATTGACGAGCAGACAGTAAGAGAGGGAGAGAGAGAGAGAGAAAGAAATTTGAGAAAGGAGAGGCAGAGAGAAAAATTTAAAGAGAGAGAAACAGAACGAGATTTAACAATGCAGAAAGGAGAAATTTGACGAGAGAGAGAGAGAGAGAAATTTGATAATAATTTTTTTGGTTCTAACAAAAATTACATTCCGGGGGGAAAAGCAGAGAGATTAATGATTTCACGCCTGACTTTTCACTTTCTCTGTTCTTTCCCAAAGCCCATGTTGACCTTTAACTGTTTGAAATCGGGGAGATCAGGCAATCATGCTGCTGCTCGTGCAGAATAAATCTCCCCATACATTTGCATTCATTCAAAAATCCGAATAGATCTTTCCAACTTTTTCAACGGATCGGAGGAATAATCACAGAGAATTATCACCAATCCCGGATAATTTACCGTGTAATATCGAAGATTTTCTTGGAGCTACCTTTTCATATATGTACATGGCGATCTATATGAACGCCTAGGAAAACCTATTTCTTATGTAATCGCGGAATTCACCTCCTAAGCTCTCTCCAAATCTCCTTTATTTCGCCCTCTCGAAAGCAAAATGCCAGGAGAAATGGGAAAACAAAAGAAAGAAGAAGGAACCAAAATTAAGAGAATAATTAAATCTGACCCGGCCGACCTTTCTTGATTCGCTGACCTTCCCGGGCAGACGCAATTGAAATCAAATTGTTTTTTATTTTGAAAACCTTAAACTCACATTCCTTCGTCTCTTAGGAAAAAGATGAGAAAACTCTTTAAAAAATTTGCCTCTAAAAAAAGAAAACCAATTCTTCCTTCCTCCAAGTTTGTAACAATTCCCACAAAAAAAAAAGGAAAGAAAAAAATACGTATTGTTATTTGAGAGAGTGAGATTTCAAGAGAAAAAATGTACTTTGATAAAAAAAAAATATTTGTAACAAGAATGGACTCTCAGAGAAACTTTCGTCACGAGGAGAACAACGGTAAATCTCACAATGACCAAGCACTTACAAAAATAAAGAGAAAAAATGTTAAAAATCCACATTAATGCCATTCCCAAGGGATTTCTTTCTGAATAAACTCGAATTATAACACTTCCCCCCATCCCCTCTTGAACCTCCCGAACAAAGAAAAAAAAAATCTTACGTCCAATATATACCACACAGCCCACAATAGAATCACTGAGAAAAGATTGAAAAAATACAAAAAAAAAAGGACTTTCAAAAATTGGTTAGAAGTCTATTTTTGTACCCAAAAAAAAATCGTAGAGAGAGAGTAAATAAATAACCACAAAATTGACAGATTCTTTCACGCGCTATGTACACATTTTTACCAATTTTCTTCTAACTAAATAGATTCCGTTATTACATATTTTTACACTTTAGGGATGAGCTTGATTATTTATGCAAATATATTTGTAATACATTTATATACGTATATAGGGAATTTTTAAAAAATCAAATCAAATCTGAGCATCTCCATGCAGTCCTAATTTAGGCTTAAAGTAAAGAAAAGCGTGTGAAAATGATAGAATTAATTTAATTACTAAAAAGGTTATTAAAAAAAAATATTTCCATTATTAAAATGAATTAAGAAAATATTGATATTATTAGAAAATATTCAAGAAAATATTCTCATTAAAACATATAAAAACATTATTCCTATTACTTATTACAAATTATTTTTAAAATATTCCCACTTCTAAGATTTAAAAAAGTTCTTTTTAGTAAGAATCATTTAAAAAATGTATTTCCATTATTAAAAAGTGTTACATTCCTTCCGATTTTGATTATTTAAAAAAAATTTATGATACTGTTTTTTTTTAGCTTTTGCATCTTGAACTAAGGTCACACGGATATGATCAGATTTATTATTTTATTATTTCTCAAGCAATCTACAAAAGGGGATAATGGAATTGCGAAGTTTCCTTTCAGTTTCCATTTCAACTCATTCCAACAGGAAAGGAAGTAAAAGTTGGGGAAAAGTACATAAATAGCCCATAAAATTTTTTACGGCTCTTTATTTTTGTGAAAATGTTTATTTTTATGTATAAATGATTTTCCTATATATTTATTCTTACCTTGCCCATGAACTCCTTTGGCGCAGAGAAGATTGAGAGTGATGAGGAAAGCCCAGAAGGAATTTTTCCACGACTTCCCTCTCCTCCTTCGCAGGATGGAGGGAAAACACTCGGCGGAGGACATTTGTAATTCCATTGGATTGGAATTAAAATGTGAAGTTTATTGATTTTTTCAATTTGCTATTAATATTTTCTTATTAATATTTAGTTTTTTTTCTAAAATTTTTTTCTTCAAGGAAGCGTTCAGGGAAGGAGAAAAGAACTCTTTTCGCCTTTTTTCCCTCCCCACGATAAGAAAAACGCAATATCTATGACTGTGTTACGTTCAATAATTATTTAATTATGTTTTGAAATAATTCTACTCAGAACAGCGGCTGAAGAAAATTTTAAAAAATAAATTCTGACACAAATAAAAATAATTTTTCCCCAAAAAAAACTATGCAGTCCTTCCCATTTTGTCACGTTTCACTTTCTTGGAGAAATTCTTTTTGAAAGAAATATTATTTAAATGAATGATTTAAATGATTTTAAATGATTAAAAGACAATGAATTAAAACTCATTAAAATGTACTATTTTTGTCCACAAAATAAAATTCTTCGTCCTTGGTTCACCCATTCCTTTGTTGTTGATAAGGTAAATTCATATTGTGTATAAAAATTTAAGAAATAATTTTATTTACGAACTAATATATCGCTTTGCTTGGGGTCAGAGAGACAGCCTGACCTATGCTTCAATAATCCCTGGACTGTCACCATTTGAAACCTCACAAAATACATTTGGAAGAGGATTTCCGAGGGAAAACCAGCCCATTCGTTTTAATGCAAATTCCTTGATAGTTTCCATTCAAATTAAAATAGTAACAAAAATAATTTTTTTTCTATCTATTTTTGACTCTGACTTTGACAATATTTCTTATCACTGATAAATCCTTCAAAAATTCTCTCAAGCAAATATTTGCATTTGCAATTTATTGGAATATATATTTTTTGCACTATTTGCATCAATCATTGGTATTTCCATTTAAGGCAATGCTGATTTGGTTGGTTTCGTCTTTGTTTAATAAGTATTGACTAATTTGTTTCTGTTCATCACGATATTACATTGTCAAAAGACGGTTATGTGGCAATTCCAGCCGGCACTGACAAGTTTTGTTTTTGTCTTTAGTTGTTGCAAATCTTTATTTTATTTTTTCTGTACAGGTACAAGAGGAAGAAATTGTTTTGTGCACACACAGAATAGGACGAAGACGAAGAAAGACCGGAAAGGCGCATTAAAGCCGTGAAGCCGACGACAGCTCTGTTAACAAGGAATATGGGCGATTTCCCATTGTTTTTTTTTTTGGCTATGGGCAAACACCACTAAAATTTAGGTCTGTAGGATTTAATTGTCAAATATTGTCATTATAATGGTGATCCACACCTGTTTACAAGGGAAGTCCACACATTTTTTCAGGTGGTGCAGGAATCTTTGTTGACAAGGTTTTATCTGTATTTTTCACATTTCACGTGGATTAAACTCCAAAATGCAAAATTGTGCAATATTGACAACAATTAAATTCGGTCACAATCAGTTGAAGGGGGAGCGCATTAGGGAATGTGAACAAAAGTTAAACAAAAGTTTAACTGTAGTTTGTGGTACACCTCCATTTTACAATTAAATGGCTTTGTCCTATTCAAAATTAAATAAACAAATTATTTTAAACAGCTTCTGAAGTTAAATCGATTTTGCATGACATTTAAATTGCAGTATTTTGAGTTCATTCACAATTTGGAGAGCAACGTTTTTGTATTGTTCTGCTTTATGCAAGATTTCAATTAATTTCGGGTAATTTTTAATTTCAAGTTATTATAATATTAATTAAAATGTTAAATTTGTGCAAATTTTAATTTGCATTAAATCGACGGGGCTTTCGTCCAGAATTAGAATTGATTCAATTTTTAATCTGAAATAATTTGATATTATTTTAATATTATTATTAGTAACATTATTTCCAAAGGAATTCCGGATAATGGCAAATCCAAAAATTTATTGCGAGTCCAGCTCAATTCCATGCACTCTGTAATCCTGCCGAACAATTCCTTTAGCTCAAAAGAAATAAATTTGAATCCAATTTATTTATTTGAATCCAATTAATTTGAATCCAATTTTATTTTAGTCCGAGTTAATTTTAGTCCGAGTTAATTTTAGTCCGAAACAATTAATATCGATCTGCATTTTTTAATTAATTAATCCAGATCAATTTTATCGTGCTTGGAATCCAATTATGTATAATTTCAAGCAAAATCACCCCCAAAAAAAATGTTAATCACTCTCAAAGTATAAAACCAAAAAATAAAAGCCGGCGTTAAAATGTTTTTTTTATATTCCTACACTAAATGTGTATGTTCAAGTCGCCCCAAAATACAGGCCCAGCGAAAGGGGAGGAAGACGAAGAAAGTTTTTTAAAAAAATTACTAATAACAATAAAAGAGTAATATTCACAAGAGAAGTCACACAAAAAAAGACCGTAATGTGTTGAGGGTTGAGGTAAGACTGAAAGTGAATTTAAAAGATGAAAATCAAAATAGAGGAGGTTGAAGATTATAAAGGAGAGTTTTCGAACATGTCTATGATCATAGTCAAAGTCGACAGAGAGAAAGGGTAAGTTCTTTTTTTTTTTATTACTATTTACAAGTCATTTTACTCTCTATACCTTTGAAGCATATACACTTTTGCCATAGTCAGTCCCTTTTTTTTTGTACATTTTAAACGTGGTCTCAACGAACGTTTGAGGTACACATTATCATCCCCCCATGAGAATGGTTACAGTTTACAGAAGCCATTATGCACATTTTTCCATACACATTTACAAGACTGTCTGTCTGCACTTTTTTTAATGTCTATTTTCCCCCTTGTAACTCACAGACCTCCTTTTGGAAGCAGTAAAAAAAATTGCCTTAAGTAATAGGAATAATCCTGAAAATAAAATGACCGCTTCTATACCGTGTCTTCATTTTTTTTGTGTGAAAGATGCCATCTTCTTCCTGCGAAATCCTTTTATTTTGTCAATTGGGCCAAGCATCATTTTACTCACGAAAGACTGCTTGTTGAGGAAAGTCTTGCGGATGCTGGGATGTTATGGGGAAAGGCTTATTTCAAATCAATCCCTGCAAATACGGGGAAAGTTACCCGCTCTTTGATAAAAAAAAACAGCATTTTTAACTTTTACTTTTCTTCAAAATGTTGTTAGGATGAAGTGTGACAATTTGGAAGAAGAAAGGCAAATCCTTGTGCTGACTGGCTAAATCCAGAGAATTTTATCATTGCACTCTCTCTCTCTTTCTCTCTCTCTCTCTCTCTCTCTCTCTCTCTCTCGTTCTCTCTCTCTTCCTCTCACGCTCTCGCTGTCTCGCACGCAAAGTGTGGAGAAGTGAAGATAAAGATGAAAATCCCGTTTTCCACCTTTTGAGCCCATACATAAATGCCATTACGTACATTTCCACGTAATAAACTTTTGCTTACGTACTTATCCAACTTTTAAAAAAATCCAATTTAACTGAAAAGGGGCGGGAAAACTTTTTTTTTCAGGGAATGGCAAAGCTCAATGAAAAATCGGTAAGAGATGGAGGAAAATGGAGGATGGGACAGGCAAAAGAAATGGATAGGGAAGAGGCAAAACGGGGTAGAATTCGATGGAGAAGAAACTGGGGAAAACAAATTTACAGTCACAAGAAACAGAAAAAACATGAGAACAAAATAAAGACAGATAATACAACATAATAAATACAAGGTAAAATAAGAGAGAGGGAAAATAGAAGACCAAGGCAGAGGACGAGATGAGGAAGGCAGAGAAAAAGCAAGGAAAAGGCGGGCGGGAGGGGGAGATGAGGAAGGAGAAGCGCAAGCGAGAGCAAATTGGAGAGATTTTAACAGTAAACAAGGAAGAGAAGGAGCGAGAGAGAATATCGAAAAAGGAAAGCAAGAAAAGAGAAAAGATGGAAGAAACCCCGACAGAGAGAAAGAAGATACATAATACAGAAAGGACAAGAAGAAAAGGGGAGATGTAGAGACAAGACAAAACAAAAAAGGAGAGAGAGAGAAGGCGACAGAAAAAATAAGAGTGAAAAGAATACAAAAAACCAGAGAGAAAAAAGGCGACAGAAAAAATAAGAGTGAAAAGAAGAGAAAAAACAAGAGAGAAAAAAGGCGACAGAAAAAAGAAGAGAGAAAATACTCGAGAGAACAGACGATGAGAAAACAGGAACGCGAGAAAAGGAGAGAAAAGACAAGTGAAAAAAAGAGAGAGAAAAGAGCGAGCAAAAAAACGGAAATAAAGAAATGAAGAGAGAGTAAAGCGAGAGACAGCATAAATATGAGAGGTAATACAGAGTAAAGAGAGAGAGAAAAAGGAAAGGAGAGAGAAGAGAAAAAAGGAAAGGAGAGAGAAGAGAAAAAAGGAAAGGAGAGAGAAGAGAGAGAAAAAAAGGAAAGGAAAGAGAAGAGAGAGAGAAAAAGGAAAGGAGAGAGAAGAAAGAGAGAAAAAAGGAAAGTAAAGAGAAGAGAGAGACAGAAAAACGGAGAGAGAAGAGAGAGAGAAAATAAGGAAAGGAAAGAGAAGAGAGAGAGAAAAAAAAAGAAAGCAGAAAGAAGAGAGAGAGAAAAAGGAAAGTAAAGAGAAGAGAGAGACAGAAAAAAGGATAGGAGAGAGAAGAGAGAGACTGAAAAAAGGATAGGAGAGAGAAGAGAGAGACAGAAAAAAAGGAGGAGCAACGGCGAGTGGGAATGAATAAAAGAGAGAGAGAGAGAAGAGGAAAAGGAGAAAAGTAGAGCGAGAGAGAATAGGCAAGAGAGAGGAATAACCAAGAGAGTGAAGAAAGGAAGAAAGGGAGAGACCGAGAGAAGATTAAACGTAGAATGAAAATAGACAAGGGAAGAGAAAGTGCTGGAGACTTTGACCGAGAATCCGCATTGGTCTCTTCCCTGACAGTTATGGATAAGTTTAAAAGCCATGCACATTTTTTCGAGGAAACTTCCTACTGCTCTCCTTGTCCAGAGTTGGAGTAAAGGCTCCGCTCTCGTAATAAAAGGGAAGAATTTTCATTGTGCACGGGCCTTTGCTGTACGCACGTTAATGCGTGCAGGGAAAGAATTGTGCTTGTACAGACGAGACTTACTGACTCACTGCCTACTGCCTTAAATACAATATGAATGTTTCTTATAATTACGTACACAAATAGAAAATAAATGTACCGCGATTTGATGCTCCTTTCCGTTGTTCTCGTGCTCTTCACTGATTTTATTTCTTCTGTTTACTCCAAATGAATTGTTTACCTTTTTTCTGGCATCTCACCTGCGATAGACATGGGATAAGAGTGTAAACAGAGTTGTATCAGATTACAAGGGGCAATCCTTGTAGTAGTTCTACCGTACTGTATAGCAATTATAATTTTGTGTGTATAATCAGTACATAGTGCACATTATTTATTGGTGTAATTGTATATTCAAGGGGGAGAAATAATTGTATGAGCATCCGTGCTCAACCTTGTTTGTTTGCTCTTTTTAATTTTATTTCCCATATTTCTCGTTCATATACATATGTATATGTACATATACTCTCTCGCTTTTTCCATTTGTCGTCTTTTTGCTGTCTTTCCTTGACGTTTTTCTCTCGATATTTTCCTCTCTTTCTTCGTCTAGCTTCCAAGTCTCGGTCTTTCTCTCTGTCCAAATTTCTTGATGTTTCCTTCTGCCTGATTCTCGCTTTCTTCCTCCTCTCTCCAGTTTTATTTATTTGTCTTTCCATCGGAATTTTTCTTCCTTTCTCTCTCTCTCTCTCTCTCTCTCTCCCTCGCTCTGTATTTTCATTTTTTCTTTTCTTTGTTTCTTGCTTTCCTTTCAATTCTCTTTTATTTTTCTTTCCATTCTGTCTTATTCCCCGTTCATTTTCTCTTTTTCCTTTCCCTTTTAACTTTTTTATCGTTTTCCTTTCCTTTTTCTCTTGTTTTCTCTTTTTTTACTCTTTCTCTTTTTCCTATCCTTTCTATCCTTTTTTCTCTCTTTCCTTTCCTTGTCATCTTTTTTCTCTTTTTCCTTTTCTTGTCATCTTTTTTCTCTTTTTCCTTTTCTTGCCATCTTTTTTCTCTCTTTCGTTTCCTTGTCATCTTTTTTCTCTTTTTCCTTTCCTTTTTCTCTTTTTTCACTCTTTCTCCTTTTCCTTTCCTTTTTCTCTTTTTTTCACTCTTTCTCTTTTTCCTATCCTTTGTATCTTTTTTCCATTTTCCTTTTTTCTTTCGTCTCTCCTTTTTATCTTTTTTCGTCATTTTTCTTTCCTTTTTCCCTCTTCTTCCCGTTTCCCTTTACTCTTTTTTCGTCATGTTTTCTCCTTTCTCTGTCTTTTTCTCAGCCTTCCGTTTCACTTGCTACTTCTTCCTACATTTATCTCTCTTCTCTCTCTATATTTCTTTCTGTCCGCGCTTCGCTCTCTGCCTTTCTCTGTCCCTTACTTGATTTCTTTCACTCTCTCTCTCTGTCAATTCTCGGTCAATTTTCTCTCTTGTATTCCCTCAATTTGTCAATAGTCTCTCTTGGGCTCCCTTAATTTCTCTCTACATCTCCCTTGGTTATTTCTCTCCCCAATTCTCTAACCAAAATTATCCCGGTGTGATTCTCCTCCTCTCTGCCTGTCTTTGTACAAGAATAACAAGACCAAGATTTTCCACATGGTTTCCCTTTTGTGCATCTCTCTTTTCTCTCTCTCTCTCTCTCTCTCTCTCTCACTTGAAACATTTTTTCTGGGGGAAAAAAACAAATTTCTTGACTCAGTCAACTCTCCTTTTTTGTATAAATCTCAGAAGAATGCCATACAAAGTTGTTACGGTTAGTAGCAGAAGAAAATGCAGTGGATGAAAATGTGCTGTAACCATTAAATTATTTTATCAGAAAAAAAAGGTAAAGTACATTGACTTACTGTTATACACTCTTACATTGTATTTTTTTTTTGTATATCTCTCTATGATGATCTCTTCTCTTTTTTTTTTTGAGAATACATTTTACTCCTACTTGGACACGTAATTTCTTCATTATGCCGTGCCGTACAATGGTGAGGAGTGCTTTTTTAATTCTTTATTAGTGAGTTTCTACCATGTATGTAAACGCATTTAATGTGGTGTGTACAGCAGCTCTCGTTTCCTTTGTTGTCTCTACTAACCCCTTCTTCTCTTTTTTTGGGGGAAATTAATGGTCCGCGGCAGAGTATTAAGTCAACATGGTTTTACCCAAGTAACTTTAATACGCATTCACCAAGTTTCCCCTCCCACAGTGGCCTTTTATAGCTTCATTTATCCCCTTTTAATTAATTTGTAAATTTGGAAGGAGCAATTATTTTCTCAGCTGCTTATTCCATCCATTCCATGTTTTTTGCTCTTGTATGTTTTTTTTTTGCAAATTTCTTTTTTATGCGTGGTCAAGTTTTTAAATGTGCGAAATATGTACATAGAATAAATGTAAGGTCATATCATGTGAGTGTGAAGGATGTAAACAGAATATTAATTTGTGGAGGGGATCAATTATTAATTACAAATTAAGTATCTACGTGATTTCTGCAGATAATTTCAAATGATTTTGACCTTTTGCAGTGGATACAAGTCTACCAAAAAAAATGTATACAAACGCCAGTCATAATATTATGGGTTAATTTCACTTTTTTTCACTTTTCCTCACGTTTTACTGAATGAAATTTTTCATGCTATTTAGACGAATTTTTTTGACCTCAAAGGTCAACGCAACCTGATGCATTTATATTAGACAGATGAATGTAAAACTCATCCTCTTCTTTACCCCATTTATTTTGAATAATACAAATTAGTATACCATCGACATTGACAGATGTAATGTATTTAAGACTTAAAAGTCTTTCTAATTAAAGCTTTTGAAGACTTTATTAATTAATTTAACTTATATATGTCAATCAAAATAGTGTTCCCCGGTAATTTACACATTCATTGTGATTTAGTTAAATGGTTAATATTGATTGATAAATGAATTCCGCTGTTATATTTTGTTAATTCCTTATTTAAATTTTTATGGCTTGGCCAATTAATGTATTAAAATTAATGTATTCTGCTAATAAATGAAATAAATTGCTATTGGTTTGCTACCTTGTATATTACATTGGTATTATTTGGTTAAATTTAGATGAATTAAATGTTTATTTCCCTAACAAATGGATCAAGTTATTTCTATTTTGTTACTAAACGTATTAAATTCTTGGTACTTGTACTTGGTTAATAAATGAATTAAATTATTATTACGTTAATAAAATAATATATTCTTATTTCTTGCTAATAGTGCATTTATTAAATTATTATTTTGCAATTTAAATGAATTAAAATGTAACTTGTTTGTTATCAAACGTATTAAATTTCTATTACTTTAATTACAAATTTGCATCGTTTTATAAATATTATTTATTTTATTCATTTATTGATAAATTTGACATATTATGATCTATAAATTTGTTTACTAAAGGCAACTCAAAACTCACCAATTTCTATTCCATCCCGGAAAAGGCAGTCGATCACCATCGGTTTATACAATGTACAGATATTACATATATAAACACGATTTTACATATATTAAATAACCGTACAAAAATTGTCGTACATTAAAAAGCGTTGGCATACATACGCAAATTACAATCATGGTAGCAAATGACCAATTTTTTGGTCTAATTGTAAATTATACCAGATTGTATGTCATTGTGTGTAATCCTTTATGCCTTAGACAAAAAAGAGTTTCTCTCCCAAAAAAAACATATTTACTGTGCGTGTGTAACTTTTCCTTCTCTGCCAATTGGTTTTAATCTAGCTAAAATTGAGCTTTTAATGCGTTTTTTAAAACAACATCTTAACGGTAGACATCCATTTCCCATCTAAACAAAAGACTCTCTCGCTTTCATTTCCTCTCTCTCTCTCTCTCTCTCTCTCTCCAATTTTAAACATGCACATCTCTTTGAAGACTGTATGAGAGTGGGAAATGAAGAGATTTTTTTCCTACATGAAGTTCTGTCTGGTACGGGTTTACCGAGTACACGGAGAAATTCCAAAAATATTTTGATGATCCCTTCATTTTGTTCCCATAATTTATATATCATGCATGAATACAAAAAAAATCGTTTTTTTTATCCATTTATTTTCTGGGGTGTATTTATAACCCCATAGAGTTCAACGGTATCTCTTCTTCCATTGTACGGATTCGCATGTGCATATAAGGGCAGTGCAGTGAGAGATTTGTTTTTGAAGGTGTACATTATAAAGGAGAGAGAGAGAGCAATGCAAGTGGTTTAAGTGGTGGATAAATGGGATATAATATTTTTTTAATGTGAGTAAGGTTATATATCAATGGGTTATACCAGAGATTGATTCTGATGTTATCCCTTACCTGGGGTAAGGTTCAATAAAAATTCATATTAATATGAAATTTTCTCCCTAAGGCTCTGCTATGGTGTAAGTGTTGAAAAGCGTGTGGAAAAGTTCAAAAAACTCATTTCCTTATATTTTATTACAGTAGGCCCCACCACGTCTGGCTACTCACCTGGAACAGTGTTTGTGTTCGTAATTACTCTGGGGATGTTGGAGAGCTTTTGAGGGGTGCAGTCAATATGTATGTAAGTATGTATGTATGCATGTTTAGCTATACAAATATATGCACTTTAAGTGATTTTAGTTGTAGATGTGCAAAATAAAGGAAGGCTCATTATTTCTCATTGAATACTCTATTTTCCTCTTTCAACTCTCGTCGCTCACTCTTCTCTGTTCGCATCCGTTTTTCTATTTATATTTTCTTCTGTTTTTTTCTTTCACTTTTCCCTTTCTTTTTTCTTCTGTTTTTCTCTTTCACTTTTTCCTCTTTCTTTTTTCTTCTGTTTTTCTCTTTCACTTTTTCCTTTCTTTTTTCTTCTGTTTTTTTCTTTCACTTTTTCCTTTCTTTTTTCTTCTGTTTTTGCCTTTCACTTTTTCCTCTGTGTTTTTTCTTGTTTTTCTCTTTCACTTTTTCCTTTCTTTTTTCTTCTGTTTTTCACTTTCACTTTTTTCTTTCTTTTTTCTTCTGTTTTTCACTTTCACTTTTTTCTTTCTTTTTTCTGCTGTTTTTGTCTTTCACTTTGTCCTCTTTCGTTTTTCTTCTGTTTTTCTCTTTCACTTTTCCCTCTTTCTTTTTCCTCCGAATTTCTCTTTCACTTTTCCCTCTTTCTTTTTCCTCCGAATTTCTCTTTCACTTTTACCTCTTTCTGCTTCTTCTGTTTTTCTCTTTTACTGTTTGCTCTTTATTATTTCTTCTACCCCTTTCTTAATAAATTTCTCCCTTTCCTTTCTTTCTGTTTGTCATACACTTTATCCATTTTTCTTATTGTTTTCTCTTTTCTCTTGATTCCCCACATTCATTCATAATTACTCTCGCGGGTCCTCTATATATTCCCATTTTTCACTCTTTTTATTCGCATTTTGATTATCATTTTATTTTTCTCTGGTTCACGTTTTTCTTGTTATAGTCTCTTTTTCGATTTTATCCATTTCTCTATTTTTCCGTTTTTTCATATATCACATTTTCCATATTTTTCTCTCTTTCGCATTTTCCTTCCTTTTCCCCCTTCCCGTTTTTTCTGTTCTTCTCTCTTTCAGTTTCAACTATTTTTCTATTTTCCGATTTTCTACTCTTCTCTCTTTCAGTTGCAATTATTTTTATATTTTCCGATTTTTCTGTTCTTCTCGCTTTCAGTTGTTAATAAGTTTCTATTTCCTGATTTTTCTGTTCTTCCCTCCTTTAGTTTCAATTATTTCTATTAGACGTTTTTAATTTTTCTGTTTTTGTGTTTCTTATTTTTCTTTGTTTTCGTTTTTTCGTATTTTCTCTTCCCCGTTTTTGATATTTCTCTCTCTCTACCATTTTTATGCCTTTTATTTTTTCTTATTCTGTTCTCTGTCTCTTTTTACCGGTTGGTTAGAATTATATACAGTTACTGATGAATTGAAAAGCCATTCATATTTTACCTCAAAAAATGTTTAGTTTTTTTTTGTGGCGTTAAGGTTTCTTCGTTTCTATGTGAGACGTGAGCATGTGAGCACCTCAGATAATAAAGTGCGTACATAACATACATACATACATATATCTGATTTCTATCTCTATTGATATTTGGTTCTCCCACTTTTTGATTTGCATTAGTACAGCTTTTTGGCAGGTCATGAATGGGACGGAGCACACAATGGTTGCTACATTATACAAATTAATTAATAATTTCTACAAATGTGTCCTGACATTGATTAAAATTCCTCTTCATCCAAACTTCCATTTCCCTTTTTTACTTTTCCCACATTACATACTTCCCCACGTACTTCCTGATAGCAACATGGAATATTACGTGATGTACGAAGATGAATTGGAGGGAGAGAGTAAGGAGAGAGAAATGTGACTTTTGTGATCATTATTTATTATAACATTTCTTCCTCAAAGTGAAAAAAAAATTGTCATGTGTCTGTCATCACCAAAACTTCCACTTTCGCATACACAAATACCTTGCGGAGCATTTCCCTGTGATGTGGGAAAGTGAAGTGTCTGTCTTGAGAAGAGACGGGAAAAAAATGGAAGGCTTCGCACATGAGCAAGGTTGTAATCGTGGTGGGAAATCTTTGAGGGAACTGTTACGAATTGTAATAATGACCAAGTGGACTACATCTTTTTGGCGTGATTCTGTTCATCTCAATTTGGTTCGTGCCTTCTTCTTCTTCTGCCTCGTCTTCAAATGGGATAATATGTCGTCCCCCAATTGTACGTGGGGGCAGTCGAGGGAAATTATTGAGTTGATGAATGCGTACCTTGTACTTTTCTCTTCCTTTTTTTCAGTCAATTCATACTGCTTAGCACCTCGGGGGAATTTAACCGACTTCACGATATAGTTGCAAGGCAAAATTTCTTACGGTATACAGTTTGAGGAGTAAAGACAACAGTCAAGATTACAAGTGAATACGATTAAAATGTAAAGAAAACAGAAATAACAAATATTAAATGTAATATGTAGCCCTAAATATCTCTCTCTGTCTTCCTTGAACTGCCTCTGTCCAGCTTTCACTCGATTTGGTCTCTTTGTTTTTATTTATTTCACTCATTTACTCTCTGTGTATTTCGCGTTCTCTTTTCTCTATTATTCTCTCTTATTCTCTCTTTCTCGTTCTATTTTTGCTATAGAAATCTCTCTTTCTCGTTCTATTTTTGCTATAGAAATCTCTTTCTTTTTTTCTCGTTCACTTTTTGAAATAAAAATCTCTCTTTCATTCTTTCTTTCTTGATTTCTTTCTATCTCTTTCTTTCTTCCTCTCTCTTTTTCTCTCCCTCAATCGCTTTTCCCTCTATCATTCTCTCTCTTTCTCTCTCTCTTTCTCTCTGTTTCTCTTTCTCTCTCTTTTTTTCTCTCTCTTTCTCTCTCTTTTTCTCTCTCTTTCTCTCT